>CM062295.1:674408517-674578807 GCA_031216915.1 Pictodentalium vernedei | reverse complement strand
AAATGAGTGTCAGTCATTAGATCTTTATCCGAATCCATCGACTATCAGCTGTGATTATGAAACAGCTATTCACAACTCCATACGGACAATGTTCGGTCTTTCAGTTCGCATTCAGGGATGTTTTTATCACCTGTGCCAAAATACATGGAGAAAAAATTCAGAGTTGTGGACTCAGTGTTGAATACAAAGACAACGATGCTGTTAAACATTCAGTTGGAATGCTAGATGGACTAGCATTTCTTCCTGTCGACAAGCTCAAAGAGGGTATGGCCATAGTAAGATTTAGTGCACATGATTGTCTTCATGAGGTTATTGACTATTTCGACAACACATATGTCAATGGGCCAACAAAAGTCAGCATGAAGGATGGTAAATTGACGCTGAAATCTTCCAACAACCCACGCTTCCCCTCAACCATTTGGAGTGTTCATGAAGCCACAATGAACAACCGTTCAAGAACGAACAATGAGTGTGAATCGTGGAACAATGGATACAGTCATCTTGTGGGACATGACAACCCAGGTGTATGGCACTCCATATCATGCATTCAAAAGGATCATCTATCTGCACTGACTGATATTCGTAGAATCACAGTTCTAGAGCCAACCGACAAAACGAGTTCGACGAGAGACTTTGAAGTTGCAAAAAAAACTTAAGACACTATGTACACAAATTTCAACTGGTGAGAAAGACACCCGCGCCTTTCTAAAAGACATTGGCCATTGCATTAGATTCTAATATTTGTTAACTGAAATGTTGAATGTTGAATGAATTCTTTGAAATGTTCTGTTTTCGGACCATGTTACTAGAATATTGTGCTTAAATGTTACGGTACATTCTGATAGATATTTAAATGTTATTATATGTTACTTTTAAATAACATAAATAAATTGTATAACCACTATCCAAACATTCGTCTGACAAATGTCTGGAAAGTGGTTATACAATAAACCCCTCAAAATATTTTGAACAGGCAGTTTCTCAAAATTAATCTTGACTTGAGGATTCGCGTGTAGGCTGTTTCAATGAATTGTGCTATTTATATATGTGCTTCACTCGTTTTTTTTGTTGTTGTAAAATTTTGGCTTGAATAAAAGTCAGTTTTAATCTCCTTAAGCGTTGTTTTTCTATTGCCATATCGTCCATAAGCATGGTCCGAATCGTCCAGAAATCTGGGGGGAAATCTGGGGGAAAAAATTAATTTTACTTTCTAAACGACAAAATTTTATCGCGGCAAATGTCCAGGAGAGAATTTTTATAGCGGGGCAAATGTCCACTATGTAATTAGCTGATCGGGGCAAATGTCCACTATGTAATTAGCTGATCGGGGCAAATGTCCGTTTTCTTTAAAAAGTGATGCGGGGCAAATATCCTCGGGGCAAATGTCCGGATTCAAGCTGTCTATTGTGATGACCTTCGCCAAAAATTCAGCACACTGCTTCTGACTATGGCGATAAGTCTGCTACATACGTCGTGTCAACCTCTTAACAATAACAAAAGCGGGATGCACTTCAACATTTTCAGAGATATCGAGCTAAATCAGCACATTTGGTTATTTGTTTGTCAGGCGAAACAGGATACGTGCGACATACCGTTAACCCTTTACCTAACATGAAAAGCAGACGACACTTGTTAAAAAAATTATTGAATAACTAATTTTTTTTCATTTTTTGTCTCAAAAAAAATAGGTTATGACCCCTCATTGGAACGAGCTCGACGAGCTCGTTCCAATGAGGTGTCATAACCTATGTTTTTGAGGCAAAAAATGAAAAAAAAATAGGAAAATTAATTGGTGATTTTTTAGAATGGCGATGGCCGGTTTTGAACGTTACGTTGGGTATAGGGTTAACCACAGCAATAGGGCATGTCCTCCAACATTTTCAGAGATATTGAGCTGAAATTCTGCATCCAGATGTAATTTATTATCTGGGGTGAAAAGGATAGGGTTAAGTTTTTATTTATTAAGATTTAACGACACTTTCGACAGCCAGTGTCATCTAGTGTCATCTAGTGTCGGACAGTTTTACGGGTGAAGGAGGCCGGAGAATCCGAAGAGAACCGCTGATCAGCAGCGTCACAGCATACCATCCGAACACTCGTGTGATGGTATCCTGTGTCAAGCATCAGCGCTACATTTGGCCGTGTGAAATATGGAGTTGTTGACACAATGTACTATCTTACAGTGGCGGATACAGGAATTCTCAAAGAGTGGGGGGGGGGGGGGGGGGGTGGGGGGGGGGGGGGGGTGGGTGGGGGGCGAATCGTGCAGATGCCGAAGGTATCTGCCGCGAGTGCCGAAGGCACGAGCTTTTGTAGGGGGGTCTGGAAATGAGCGACCAAATGGGGCATTCTGGTGGCTTCTGGGGTGGAAATCCTCTTGAATTTTTGAACGGCTAATTAACACTTTTTTAAACAGCATGTCATATGTTTACAGTCATAACCGACTTAACCTCAGGAGAACATTGCGATCTGCCAGCGTTTGAAAGTTTTCAACAGTCAGCCCTCTAGGCTTAGGTACCCCATGACTATGCCAATTAAGATCCTGACCCATAATTGGCATAGCCATGGGGTACCTGAGGCTAGGGGCATGTAACACCTCAAAATCATGCTGTGTCAGTGACGCTATAAATGGAGGCGACCAGTAGATATATTTTGCATAATTTCAACGGTATATTTGTTTTCCATAGCGAATGGTGATGGAGGAAATGAATGTCGTTGTATGTTTTACTTCAATTCATGTATTGTCCCCCAAATGAAAATCCTGGCTACGCCCTACATGCGAGACAAACACGAGCTAAAGGGGGGCGACCGCCCCACCCCCCCCCCCCCCCCCCCCCCCCCCCCCCTCTGTATCCGCCATTGCTATCTTATGGGGAGAGTTTAACCCTTTGAATACGAGAGGGCATTTTTTCCAGTCTAGGAACATGATATGTGTATTTGTAAGGTCTTTTCTGGATGTATTTCTCTTGAGTGTGATTTTCAGGCAAGTATAGTCTGCCGCTTAAACGAGTGTTGGAGCTATCACTGGCAAGTATAGTCTGCCTCAAGCTCTTCTGTTATTGATGTTGTTCTGACTGTTGTGATGTTGCTTTACTGCTGTCGGGGAGTCTTTTTTCAGCGGTGTCTGGTCTGGTGCGTTTGTGTTGCTATGTTCTATGTCTCTGCCGTGGCTGAAATTGAAAAATATAGAATGATTAGAGTCCCCCCCCCCCCCCCCCCCACCCCGCCTTCTGTTTTCGTGTCGCGTGGCTTGGCTCTGTGGCTGTTCTGTTGGATGTTTTCGTGGTTGATTATCTCTTGTCTTGTGTGTTTCTTCGGGCAAGTATAGTCTGCCACTGGATAAGTGTTGGGAGCTATCATTGGCAAGTATAGTCTGCCTCAAGCTCAAGCTCTTCTGTTGGTGGTTGATGGGTGGACCCGGGCGGTTTTGGTTGGTCGGATGTCTGATTCTGTTTGTTAGTTTGTTTTTCGTTGGGATGTCTGTGCTATGACTCCGGGTGTTACTAAAATTAGAAATGATGAGAGATTAATGACCCCCCCCCCCCCCCACCCCCACCCGTGCCCGGTTGTCTTCCCGTGGCCGTTCTGTGGTTCTTACCAGAGTGCCTGAGCTTCCGAGGCTGAGTGAGTTTGCCTTAGCTTTGGATGGGTTCGTTGTCGCGGGAGGGTAACAGGTTTAGCACATTAACCCCACACCCCGAGGGTGTTTCTTTCCTGTGGTACCCTTCTCTTGTTACGACCTTGTTTAGGTTAGTTTAAGTTTGTTTTGAAGGTCCCGGTGATCGCGGGCGTTTATGTGGGCTGAGCTTCCGAGGTTGAGAGTGAGTTTGCAGCGGGAGGGTAACAGGTCTAGCACACTAAACCATACCCGAAGGTGTTTCTTTCCTGCTGTACCCTTCGCTGGTAGCGACCTTATTTAGGTTAGTTTGAGTTTATCTGAATGTGCCGGGGGTCGCGAGCGTCTTATGTGGGCCGAGCCCCCGCGGCCGGGAACGAGACTCCTGCGGGAGGGCAACAGATCTAGCACACTAAACCAGTCACCCTCCCGCCGTAATCCCACTCCCAGCCGCGGAAGCTCAGCCCACACAAAACGCTCCGAGGCTGAAGGTGGTTTTGCAGCGGGAGGGTAACAGGTTTAGCACACTAAACCGCACCCAATTAAGGGTGTTTCTTTCCTGTTGTACCCTTCGCTTTGTTGCGATCTTATTTAGGTTAGTTTTAATTTTATGTTTTTTAGGAATCTTACTTTCCTGTCTTGCCCTCCGTTTCTGGTTCTAGTTAGATTCGTGTTGACACAGCGGAGGTAGGTTAGGGTGGGGACATCAAAGTAGTCGAGTGCAGGACATCAGTCAGTTTGGTTTATGGTCTCACTGATTGATGTCCTGGGCTTGGCGTTTGTTGTTCCGCCCATGTTTGATTTGGGAGTTCTGGTTGGTTTTAGTCGATAACCGATTGGATGCATTGTTTTGATAGGCCTTGATTCTTGTGATTGTTTTGTGGCTTGGGTGGTTAGGTCCCCGTGTTTATATAAGCTGTCCGGGGGGGGGGGGGGGGGGGATTGAGTTCATTTCCATTGAATCATGAGTTAGTAGTAACATCGGAAAAGTATTCTGTAAGGTCATATACGGTAGACTAGAGGAAGTTATTGAAGAGCAAGGTTTTTTAGGAGAAATTCAAAATGGTTTCAGGAAAGGACGAAGAGTCACTGATCACCTATTTACACTCACCCAACTGATAGAATCAACAAAGGCTGAAAAGAAAAAGGTGTTTCTGGCATTTCTAGATGTGAAAAAAGCGTACGACCGAGTGTGGAGGGAAGGTATGTGGCGAAAGCTCGAGGGCATCGGACTGGGGGGTGACTTTGTGGGAATCATGAAAGCACTGTATACAGATGTGCAAAGCCAACTCAGTCTAGGGAGTATCACTACAAAACGAGTCCCTATGGATATAGGCCTCAAGCAGGGGTGTATCTTTTCACCGATTTTGTTTGCATTGTATGTTAAAGATTTAGGGGACGAACTAATTCAGAGTGCGGAGGGGGTAAATGTTGGAGACATAAAGATACCAGGCTTATTCTTTGCGGACGACATGGTGTTAATGTCTAGAACTGAACAGGGGCTAGAGAAACTGCTGGAAATTGTTGGTAGATATGGGAACACTTGGCGGCTCGAACTAAATGAAAATAAAAGCAAGGTAATACCCGTTGGACGCAAGGTAGATATGACGAAGAGATGGAGAGTGGGGGAGTTCTCAATCCCCGAAGGGGAAAGCAAACAAATCACTGTAGGAGAAACGGGAGGGTATGAGTATCTAGGGGTAAGCATAAATATAACGGGAAGAGGGGTGTACAGAAATTACTCAGCCAAACTGATTCTGAAGGGGAAAAGAATTCTGAACCAACTAAAACTTTTAGGGAAAAATAGTTTCAATAAGGTCTTTGTGGGGAAAACACTGTGGGAGAGGGTGGGTTTACCAAGTATAACGTATGGCACGGACGTGATTCCATTAAACCAAACCGTTATTAAGAAGTTGGAAAGTACTCAGAATGATGCCGGCAGATGGATAACAGGGTCGAGTAATGCTGCAGCTTTGGAAGCAGTAAGGGGGGAGCTTGGGTGGATGAAAATCAAGGACAGGGTAGATTTGGGAAAAACTGTGTTACTTTAACTACTTGAGAAACCTGCCTGACAACCGGTGGTGCAAATTGATGCTCGATACCATTTGGAATTCTAATATAGAAACGGGGTGGTCAAAACATGTGAGGGAACTAATGGACAATTACTTTATAGAGGTCACAAACATAGAAGTAGGAATGAAAGAAGGCAAAAGGTTTGTCAAAGAGAGAGTCATGGAAGACTGCAATCGAAACTGGCGAGCAGGGGTTAGCGTGAAAAGATCACTGCAGGGGTTACAATATAAAGAAAAGCCAGCTTTTGAGAAGTACCTAGATGGCACCTTTGGAAGGTCACTGCTGTTCAAACTGAGATCAAGATCACTGGAGCTTCGGGGAAAATTGGGAGAGATGGGGAAAAGGGATGCCAAATGTGCCACTCTGGAGTAGTGGAGACCCTGGAACATTTTCTCTTGGAATGCCCACAGTATATACCTCATAGAATAAAATTTACTGGAAGAATAATGCAGAAGTGGGGTGAAGAAACAAAGGATAGATGGCTGAAGGGGGACACGAGGGAGAGGGTAGGAATGCTTATTGAAGAAATTGAAAAAGAGGAAGTGAGGGACACTATTAAGCAGTTTATATCTGAATGCTGGGAGGAGAGGAGGGGAAGAGGGGGTGGGGTGCAGGGGGAATGATGGCCTTCTCTTATGAGGACCGCGACAAATCAGCGGCTGGCCAAAGAGTTATTATTATTATGAGTTTAGTGACGATATTCGGTAGCAGTTTAGTGGAGCGATTGAGGCGTTATTGTGTGGATGGGACCCTTGGCGTGCCCGAGCCTGTTCTGTGTTTTGGGCGAGGCGGTATTCGGGTGAAGACGTATCCCGAAGATCTCTACCAGAGAATGGTGCAGGCATCCCCTCGCATGGTGATCCTACTGCGTGGTACTGTGTGTTAATCTGCTCTCCGCTCCAATCGTGTTTTCGAAAATAAGCTCCTCTTTCTCAGGTAATGGTTGGCCCTTAAAAGGGTCGTTCGGCAGACTCCCTACCAAACATTTAATAGCCTGACGCCTTCACTCGGGCCACTCGAAAAACCCGAGTTATTACGCGCCCAAGATGTATCCGATATCGCAGGTTCCCCTGCTCATTAAAGTGCACTCCACCGTGAAGGAACTGCTGGGGGAAACCCACATCCTTCAGATGAATAACTCTCCCGAGCATCCTCTTTTGCATCCTCCGGTTAATATATTTCATCTGCCGACGAAACTCTTGTTCTGATAGTCCAAGGGTATACTTTCCGTTCGGCCTCCTCGGCTGTATTTCCACGAAATGCACATGCTGAACACCGCCTTCCTCCCTCAATCTTCTCTCCAAAGCCAGCAAACTCTCTTATATCAAACGGGGATCACCGGCAGACCGAACATCGTTTCCTCCCAACTTTACTCCAGAGAGACCGATTAATGTTCAAACCAAATTTAAATGCCTCTTGAAGAATGTTCCGTTGTATTATCTAATAAGACTCAACAGACGTCCAATACTGAGTTTTGAATTCAATATATGACATATATAAAGAAATAATGCTAATATTAAATTAATGGTTCAATTTGTTTGAACGTTTCATAAAAGATACCAAAATAACCTAAAATATTCTTTTTATGCAATATGGCCCATCGTGCACACAGGTACTCGGCACAAGCTGGGAAATCGAAAGAAAAATGATATTTGATACCATTTTTGAATCCATGCTGACGTGCCCCTGTAATGGTATATAAA
Organism: Pictodentalium vernedei; assembly: GCA_031216915.1. Classification (NCBI taxonomy): domain Eukaryota; kingdom Metazoa; phylum Mollusca; class Scaphopoda; order Dentaliida; family Dentaliidae; genus Pictodentalium; species Pictodentalium vernedei. The sequence goes on along the minus strand of CM062295.1, from coordinate 674,571,415 downwards.
TATTAACAAGGTAAACAACTCGTTTTCGAAAACGATAGCACTCATCTTCGTTTTCCCCCCTCAAATTTGTTTCACATAACGTATCCAACAATACCCAGTATCAATGGAAAGGGGAATGAATAAGCTTAACAGTGGTGTATTACATGACCGTTGGGTGTTCTTGAGTTGTTCATGATAACTGGGAGAAGTCGCAGAAAAGGCCGAAAAACATTTAGTCGGACAAGAAAGTGCACAGTGAAATGAGGTTTACGAGCGACAATTATCCGATTTATTATAAATAATTCGAGGTCCCATTGTATATGGTATCAAATATCACTTTTCTTTCGATTTCCCAGCTTGTGCCGAGTTCCTGTGATCGTGCAATATATTTTCTTTAGTTACTTCCCTCATGTTGTTGAAATGCTTTGCGCGGTGGCAGCAATCCGAGCGTTGAGCGCCATTAAACCAAGTAATAATAATAATAACACTTTGGCCAGCCGCTGATTTGTCGCGGTTCTCGGACGAGAAGGCCATGGCTACCCCTGTGCTCCCAACTGCCTCCCTATTCCCACGCTTCTCCTCTCCTCCCAACACTCGGAAACGAACTGCTTGATGACATCCCTTGCCCCATTCTTCCCAATCTTTCCGATTAGCATATTAACCCTCTCCTTTGAGTCTCCCCCTAACCACATGTCCTCCATTCTCCCATCCCACTTCCCCATTATACTTCCAGTGAATCTCATTCTTTTAGACTGATACTTTGGGCATTCTAGAAGAAAGTGTTCCAGGGTCTCCACCATGCCCAAGTTACACATCTGGCGCTCCCTTTCACCGTCTTTCCCAATTTTTCCCCTCAGCTCCAGTGACAATTTACAGGGGCGCCGGAGCCGCCCTGACTACCCCGACTAATGTCGGGGCAAAAAATTTGCCGATCATGATATTTTTGTGATCGACCTTCAGCCGGACGTCATTCATATCAAATAACTAAGCTGTGATTTTTTAATTTTGTTCTGGCGGATACCTGAAAATAGTGCGCGCATGGATCGACTTGTTTCTTTAATATTGGGCACACAATGGCGGCTATTAATGACGTAAGATGAGGAGATTTTGGGGGCTACTTCTTTAGTATTCCAACCGCTTTGGAAGCGGTTGGAATACTAAAGAAGCAGCCCCAAAATGGGTCTGAGAGATGTCATTTTTGAAACATTTTCTGGGGGCAGGGCCGGATTTACGAATGGGCAGACTGGGCGGACGCCCAAGGCCCCCATATTTGGGGCCTCCGCAGTGAAGTTCGTCTTTCGAGGAACATAATACGACAAAATTCCCCGCCAAGGCAATTTGGCAGGGAATTTTGTCATATTATGTTCCTCGAAAGAAGACCCGCATGCGCGGTCATTTTTTTTCTCCCCCACATAATCGATGGCAACAATTCGAAAACAGGGATCTGGGTGTTATGGTCGGGCCAATGTTTGGGCCGTTCCGGCGCCTCTGATTTACACTATTTTATTACAATGAAGTGGGTGGGATTTTTAAACCCCGCCAAGAGAGTTTCCTTAGACACCAACCGCCTAACAAAATTACCGGCGAACTAAATCTATATCCAATTTTAATATGACATTTGCTAACTTGTGGTGGATCCAGTTGTGGATCCAGCATTCTGGATTAGGGTTGGGTTAGGGTTGGGGGGGGGGGGCACATGACTGGGTTAATGTTGTGGTTGAAACTGATTTGGTTTTTTTAAAATATTACCTCATTTTTAGTAAACCAATTTTTTGTAAACCGACTTTATTTTGCATTGAGGGGTTTCCGTTTTCACACTACGCGACAGGCGATCGATAACCGTATAACGAAGGGACGATCAGCAGCCTTTGCTATTGTCTAGAAACTTTTTGCAGTTGAAATGGGCTGAATGTTGCGCAGTAAAATGTCAAGTAGCAAATAATAAAAAGAAGCAATCGTGAAAAATAAAACTTTCAGGTCCACACTCATGAGATAATTCTCGATGTTCATTAAAACAGCGTTGATATCCTTTATTTATTTTATTTATTCCTTTGTTTGTTTATTTATTTATTCCTTTGTTTATTTATTTATTCCTTTGTTTATTTATTTATTTTTCTATTTATTTATTCATTTCTCAATTCTCTTTCCAAACCCCAGTTGTAAATCTACTTAATAACCCCCACCCCCTCCCACTGAAGTTCCACTGGCTACGTCCTTGAGTGAGATTCAATGGACATTGCACTGGTGATCAGTTTTCTAGATACTATTGTTGCCTGACTACTGTCGTGTCAGAAACTGATACTTGTGTTAACTCCATGCACACTGATGTCAAAACTTCAAGCATCAAATTTTTCCCATAATGCAAATAGGAATTTAACCAATTCAATCTTGTTTGACAGAGCTCACATAGCTCTGTCAAACAAGATTGGATTGGTCAAATTCCTAGTTGCATTATGGGAAAATTTACAGATTAAAATTTTAATACTTTGACCTCAGTGTGAAGGGGGTTAACAATCACTGCTGTTAGCTTCCACTGTCACTACTGCACGACAGTATTAGGGGTAAGACCCAGTTGCAGTGGTCTTGTGGTCAAGAGCATCGGAAAAGCAGGTGTGACTGGAGAGCTGCTACCTTGCCCTGAGGCTAGGAGGCAAAGGGAAGAGCGTTCCATTTTAAGTCCAGGAGACTCTACTTTCCGAGAACTATAACTGAAAAACTCCCGAGTATTCGCTTCTAACGTATTTACGTGTGGCATTGCCGGGAAGTGAGGGGGTGTCGGAAGCTGGGCACATATGACTAGAAAAGGAAAGCCTTCAAAAGGATTGGATTAATATAATGCACGCCAATTTAATTGGCGGTATGGCCGCGGCTCCAGTTTGATAAATTACCAGGAACGTCATAAAGACACAGAAGGGTGAGTTTTAAAGCATTACATACACCTGGAACTTAATTAAGCGCCTCCTGGTTTTTTCGCTGTGGTGTTAATAGAAACTGTCATTAATTTCATGCTATCGCTCAAATGGCTAAAAGTGATTGTTTGCGGAAAGAATGGTCTATTGACAAATGGAAGACAACACAATGATGAAAATATGCAGTATTTTAAAGGCGCTAATTACACATATCTGTCACTAATGTTTTTGATGGAAAAATGTTCTCTCAACAAGTATGGTGCAGGAACGGTCCATGATGAAACAATGCCGGTAATTACTGAAAACAATGTAACTTGTGATATTGTGAACACAATAGCAGTGTCTGACGTCAGTAGCGAGTGTATCCATCACGTGCCGGATGACAGAGTGAATCCTCCTCCTAATCCTACCAGTGAGCCTTCTGATACGATCCATAGGCAACTGCTGCCATTCCTCATGCAATGCAGCTTTCAAATCGTCAAAATTCTGGAAAGGCGGGTCCTTGCACACGACGTCCAAGAAAGTCCCAGATGCATATTCAAATCGGGGCTCATTGCAGGCCAAGGTAGTGTTGTAATAGCGTTGTTCTGAAAGAATGCTCTCACAACATGGGAATGTTGTGGCTTTGCATTGTCGTCCACGAATACAGGGCGAGTACCTAACGTGTGGCTGTCGAAATGAGGCACGACACCTGGTGAGAATGTCCCGGATGTACCAATGACCACTGGGATTCCCACGTACAGTCACCATATCAAGTTTACAATCATAAGAGACAGGCATCCCCAGATCATTACTGATCCTCCACCATAAGGAAAGTAGGTCTGATGTTCCCGGGCACGTAAGCAGTATTTCCGTGCCTACACACTCCCATGTGGCAACCTGTGACGTATTGCAGGAACCTACTCTAGTCTGACCAATGGACTCTCATCCACGTCCCGAGATTCCACTGTTGTCGTGTCATACACCACTCCAAACTTAGTCTTTGGTGCTGATTGGACAGAGCATGACGCTTGAGGACCCCTCTGGACAACATACCCAGTGCTTTGAGACGGTTTAGGGCAGTTCTGTTGCAGAAATACCTGTTGGTGAGCCAAGGGCGTTTCAAAACCCTACTTGAAGCAAAGGGTCTACGCCTAACGAAGCATGCCAGTCGCCGATCTTCCCGAGGAGAGGTATTTTGAGGTTGTGCAGGCCTTCGTCGGTCCGTACCACCGTTGGTTTGTTGATGTTTTCGGACAAGTCTGCCGATGACAGAATGACTATAGCCAAGTTGCAATCCAATAGATTTGATTGACATTCCTGTTGCGTGCACGCCAACAATTTGCCATCTTAGTACCCCTGACAGTCTCCTCCTAGCCATGTCAACATTCATTGATAAAAGAAGTGACATATTTTCTTGTTTTATACCCAGATACTGTATGTGGATAATAGTGTTTTTTGTGACATTCGTGGGAAGAATGCTTCACGTGGTCGAGGGGATGTGTTTGGGGTACGCTATCAACCAGAAACATCATGTTTCACTAGATGAAATACACTCCAAGACATGGCAATCACTAAAACATAATAATCAGTAACAGCAACTCGACTGTTATGAACATTTCAGGGGTTACTTAATTAAGTCCCAGGTGTATATTAATATTTTAAAGTGAGGGTGTGTGTCTGTCTGTCTTTGTGTGTTTGTTTGTAGGCTATCGACTCCGCTGTGCTCCCACCTATCGAGGCAAGAATTGGCATCTAGGGGTAATTTCACCAGGAAATGGACATTAGACTGGCCCCCATAGAGTGCGTCGTCGCGTCAACTCTTTAACCTCTGTAACTATATCTCTACATGTATTTGTTTTTATATTTATTACTGAGGTAAAATCTAGCACCCATGAGTATTTTATTTATTTATTTATTTATTTATTTATTTATTTATTTATTTATTTATTTATTTATTTATTTATATATTAGGGTTTAACGACACTTTCGACCACCAGAGTCACCTCCTTTCAGACAGTTTTACGGGCGAAGGAAGCCTGGGGATCCGGGGAGAACCCCCGTGCAGCTGGGAGTCACTGTCAGATTACCCAACCCCACACAAGCAGGATTAGCACTGGTTGAAGACAGGGGCACCATCGAGGTGCGTTACGCCTTAGTACACAACGCCACCGTGCCCCTACGTGGGGAATCGGAGTTAAGTCCCTTGTCCAAGGACACAACGCAGTTACTCATTGGTGTGGTTCGAACCCTGGAACTTTCGGGGTGAAGTTCAATTCCGTAACCGCTGAGCCACCATACTCCAGCCAATGAGGGGACACATGATATGGTTTTGTTGATTTTTTTCAAGTTCAAGTTCAACAATTTTTTCTTCACCTTGGTTGAAAAACGAAAAAAGCAACCGGTACGCGTGGCTTCGTTTGTGAAGTACATTTTCAAACTAAGCTATGGCATTTTTATTAAATTAATAACCTATTTTCGAAAAAATAGGTTCAAAATCCAATCGATAACTTGGTATAAATCGACGGACATATTACATCAGACTGTAAGTGTCTAACTTGGTATGTTTTATGTTTGTGAGATCGATTGATGTTCAAACCAAATTTAAATCTCTTGAAAAGTGTTCCGTTGTATTATCTAATAAGACTCAACAGACGACCAATATTTAGTTTTGAAATCAATATATGACATATTTAAAGAAATAATGCTAATATAAAATTAATGGTTCGATTTGTTTGAACATTTCGAAAAATAAACCAAAATAACCTAGAGTATTCTTTTTTATGTTATTGGCCAGTCGTGCAATATATTTTCTTTGAAAGGAGAGTTACTTCCCATATTTTGCTGAAATGCTTTGGTTCCGCTCTGCTGTTACGCACTATTTTTTGCACAGGGCTGAAATTCTAAACATAGTTCATATGTTGAAACTAAGGCCATGTAAAATAGAGAAATATTTTTAGTATCAGATATATGATTACGTTAGGCGTTTTGTTGGACAAGAGAATTTGAAGTTTTGGTCCCAGTGTTGGAGTCTGATACATAGGGGTAAAGTACCAGATGAATTATGGGACACAGTGGCTTCGAAAACTTGGCTAATTTTTAAAATGTCATTTTTACACGGGTTTGTTACCAGACAGGTAACTAAAAAATGAAACGGAAACATATAAAAAATGGTTTGCATATTAGAAACAGGGGGTGCTTTGTCCCAGGGGTAGGTTGGTGGAGTTGGTGTGAAAATTCTGTTTTGAGGCTGCTAGATGGCTGAAAATGACTGGTTTCGGCATTTTTTCATGCAATTTTTCAGATTGAAGTCTTGCCTTCGACAATAAATTATTCCACCCACATTCAGTTTTTTTTTTTCTACTTAGCCAGATAGTGTTAAATGTTTTTTGTGGATTTGGGAAATGTAATTTATGTTATGGGTCAGATAACTAAGTTACAGAATATTTGCATTTGAAGAGAGTGTATGGCATGTCATTTCTGGAAATGCCTGGAAAACAGTGGAGCGGAACGTTTGCGCGGTGGCAACAATCCGAGCGTTGAGCGTCATTCAACCAAGTGACAATTTACACTTTTTTATTACAATGAAGTGGTGGGATTTTTAAACCCCGCCGAGAGAGTTTCCTTAGACACCAACCGCCTAACAAAATTACCTTGTCTACTGAATCTATATACAATATTGAAATGACGTTGGCTAACTTGCGGTGAATCCAGCGGTGGATCCAGGAATCTGGGTTAGTGTGGCATTTAACCGTGAGTACTGATGCAACGCATGTAACATTGAGATGGGAAAGAGCACAAGATGCACAAGATGAATTACCCCACTCTTGTGCGCACACTCCAAACATGAGTAATGATGTTGACGCATGCAACGATGGACTGGCGTTGAGCACGAAACGGAGTATTCCACTCTCGTTTGCGGGGTCAGTAGATCTCCCTGCGTAAAATTCGTAATATGTAAGGTCATCCCCCACCTCCCCTAACTCCATGGCTTCTTTGAACATGACCACAGTATTTTCCAGCCAAAATATTCCAGCAAATGTTTAGGAGACACCTTCAAATATTTATAAAGGGAATCAAATTTATAATGCTTCCCAGATGTAAATCTACCTAATAACCCCCTTCCCCTACCATTGAAGTTCCACTGGCTACATCGTTGAGTGAGAATCAATGGACATTGTACTGGTGATCAGTTTTCTAGATACTATTGTTGCCTGACTACTTTGGTGTCAGAAACTGATACTTGTGTTAACCCCATACACTCTGATGTCAAAATGCCAAAACTTCAAGCGTCAAATGTTTCCCATAATGCAACTAGGAATTTATCCAATTCAATCTTGTTTGACAGAGCTCACAGAGCTCCGTCAAACAAGACTGAATTGGTTAAATTCCTAGTTAAATTATGGGAAAATTTACAGATTAAAATTTTAATATTTTGACCTCAGTGTGAAGGGGGTTAACCATCACTGCTGTTAGCTGCCCCTGTCGCTGTTGTACGACAGTACAAGTGGGAAAAACCAGTTGCAGTGGTCTTGTGGTCAAGGGCGTCGGAACAGCAGGTGTGACTGGAGAGCTGCTACCTTGCTCTGAGGCTAGGAGGCAAGGGGAAGCGTGTTCCCTTTTCAGTCCAGGAGACTCTGCTTTCCGAGAACTATAACTGAAAGACTCCCGAGCATTCGCTTCTAACGTATTTACGTGTGGTATTGCCGGGAAGTGAGGGGGTGTCGGAAGCTGGGCAGATAGAAAAGGCAAGCCGTCACAAAGGATTGGATTAATATAATGCACGCCAATTTAATTGGCGGTATGGCCGCGGCTCCAGTTTGATAAATTACCAGGAACGTCATAAAGACACAGAAGGGTGAGTTCTAAAGCATTACATACACCTGGAACTTAATTAAGCGCCTCCTGGTTTTTTCGCTGTGGTGTTAATAGAAACTGTCATTAATTTCATGCTGTCGCTCAAATGACTAAAAGTGATTGTTTGCGGAAAGAATGGTCCATTGACAAATGAAAGACAACACAATGATGAAAATATGCAGTATTTCAATAGCGCTAATTACACATATCTGTCACTAATGTTTTTGATGGAAAAATGTTCTCTCGACAAGTATGGTACAGGAACGGTCCATGATGAAACAATGTCGGTAATTACTGAAAACAATGTAACTTGTGAACACAATAGCAGTGTCTGACGTCAGTAGCGAGTGTATCCATCACGTGCCCGGATGACAGAGTGAATCCTCCTTTTAACCCTACCAGTGAGCCCTCTGATACGGTCTAGAGACAACTGCTGCCACTCCTCATGCAATGCAGCTTCCAAATCGGCAAAATTCTGGACAGGCGGATCCCTTGCTTGCACCCGACGTCCAAGAAAGTCCCAGATGTATATTCAAATCGGGGCTCATTGCAGGCCAAGGTAGTGTTGTAATAACGTTGTTCTGAAAGAATGCTCTCACAACATGGGAATGTTGTTGCCTTGCATGTCGTCCACGAATACAGGGCGAGTAGCCAACATGTGGTTGTCGAAATGAGGCACGACACCTGGTGAGAATGTCCCGGATGTACCGATGACCACTGGGATTCTCGCGTACAGTCACCATATCAAGTTTACAATCATAAGAGAGAGGCATCCCCAGATCATTACTCATCCTCCACCATAAGGAACGTAGCTCTGATGTCCCCGGGCACGTAAGCAGTATTCCCGTACCTACACACTCTCGTGCGGCCACCTGTGACGTACTGCAGGAACCTACTCTCGTCTGACCAATGGACTCTCATCCACGTCCCGAGATTCCAATGTTGTCGTGTCATACACCACTCCAAACTTAGTCTTTGATGCTGATTGGACAGAGCATAACGCCTGATGACCCCATTGGACCACATACCCAGTGTTTTGAGACGGTTTAGGACAGTTCTGTTCCAAAATTACCTGTTGGTGAGCCAAGGGCGTTTCAAAACCCCACTTGAAGCAAAGGGTCCACGCCTAACGAAGCATGCCAGTCTCCGATCTTCCCGAGGAGAGGTCTTTTGAGGTTGTCCAGGCCTTCGTCGGTCCGTAACACCGTTGGTTTGTTGATGTTTTCGGACAAGTCAGCCAATGACAGAATGACTATAGCCAAGTTGCCTTCCAATAGCTTTGATTGACATTCCTGTTGCATGCACGCCAACAATTTGCCATCTTAGTACCTCTGACAGTCTCCTCCTAGCCATATCAACATTCATTGATAAAAGAAGTGACACATTTTCTTGTTTTATACCCAGATACTGTATGTGGATAATAGTGTTTTTTGTGACATTCGTGGGAAGCATGCTTCACGTGGTCGAGGGGATGTGTTTGGGGTACGCTATCAACCAGAAACATCATGTTTCACTAGATGAAATACACTCCAAGACATGGCAATCACTAAAACATAATAATCAGTAACAGCAACTCGACTGTCATGAACATTTCTTAATTAAGTTCCAGGTGTATATTAGTATTTTAAAGTGAGGGTGTGTGTCTGTCTGTCTTTGTATGTTTGTTTGTAGGTTATAGACTCTGCTGTGCTCCCACCTATCGAGGCAAGAATTGGCATCTAGGGGTAATTTCACCAGGAAATGGACATTAGACTGGCCCCCATAGAGTCCGTCGTCGCGTCAACTCTTTAACCTCTGTAACTATATCTCTACATGTATTTGTTTTTATATTTATTACTGAGGTAAAATCTAGCACCCATGAGTATTTTATTTATTTATTTATTTATTTATTTATTTATTTATTTATTTATTTATTTATTTATTAGGGTTTAACGACACTTTCGACCACCAGAGTCACCTCCTTTCAGACAGTTTTACGGGCGAAGGAAGCCTGGGGATCCGGGGAGAACCCCCGTGCAGCAGGGAGTCACTGTCAGATTACCCAACCCCACACAAGCAGGATTAGCACTGGTTGAAGACAGGGGCACCATCGAGGTGCGTTACGCCTTAGTACACAACGCCACCGTGCCCCTTTTTTTTAAAATGTCATTTTTACACGGGTTTGTTACCAGACAGGTAACTAAAAAATGAAACGGAAACATATAAAAAATGGTTTGCATATTAGAAACAGGGGGTGCTTTGTCCCAGGGGTAGGTTGGTGGAGTTGGTGTGAAAATTCTGTTTTGAGGCTGCTAGATGGCTGAAAATGACTGGTTTCGGCATTTTTTCATGCAATTTTTCAGATTGAAGTCTTGCCTTCGACAATAAATTATTCCACCCACATTCAGTTTGTTTTTTTTTCTACTTAGCCAGATAGTGTTAAATGTTTTTTGTGGATTTGGGAAATGTAATTTATGTTATGGGTCAGATAACTAAGTTACAGAATATTTGCATTTGAAGAGAGTGTATGGCATGTCATTTCTGGAAATGCCTGGAAAACAGTGGAGCGGAACCTTTGCGCGGTGGCAACAATCCGAGCGTTGAGGATTGGATTAATATAATGCACGCCAATTTAATTGGCGGTATGGCCGCGGCTCCAATTTGATAAATTACCAGGAACGTCATAAAGACACAGAAGGGTGAGTTCTATAGCATTACATACACCTGGAACTTAATTAAGCGCCTCCTGGTTTTTTCGCTGTGGTGTTAATAGAAACTGTCATTAATTTCATGCTATCGCTCAAATGGCTAAAAGTGATTGTTTGCGGAAAGAATGGTCCATTGACAAATGAAAGACAACACAATGATGAAAATATGCAGTATTTCAATAGCGCTAATTACACATATCTGTCACTAATGTTTTTGATGGAAAAATGTTCTCTCGACAAGTATGGTACAGGAACGGTCCATGATGAAACAATGTCGGTAATTACTGAAAACAATGTAACTTGTGAACACAATAGCAGTGTCTGACGTCAGTAGCGAGTGTATCCATCACGTACCCGGATGACAGAGTGAATCCTCCTCCTAACCCTACCAGTGAGCCTTCTGATATGGTCTAGAGACAACTGCTGCCACTCCTCATGCAATGCAGCTTCCAAATCGGCAAAATTCTGGACAGGCGGATCCCTTGCTTGCACCCGACGTCCAAGAAAGTCCCAGATGTATATTCAAATCGGGGCTCATTGCAGGCCAAGGTAGTGTTGTAATAACGTTGTTCTGAAAGAATGCTCTCACAACATGGGAATGTTGCATGTCGTCCACGAATACAGGGCGAGTAGCCAACATGTGGTTGTCGAAATGAGGCACGACACCTGGTGAGAATGTCCCGGATGTACCGATGACCACTGGGATTCTCGCGTACAGTCACCATATCAAGTTTACAATCATAAGAGAGAGGCATCCCCAGATCATTACTGATCCTCCACCATAAGGAACGTAGCTCTGATGTCCCCGGGCACGTAAGCAGTATTCCCGTACCTACACACTCTCGTGCGGCCACCTGTGACGTACTGCAGGAACCTACTCTCGTCTGACCAATGGACTCTCATCCACGTCCCGAGATTCCAATGTTGTCGTGTCATACACCACTCCAAACTTGGTCTTTGATGCTGATTGGACAGAGCATAACGCTTGATGACCCCATTGGACCACATACCCAGTGTTTTGAGACGGTTTAGGACAGTTCTGTTCCAAAATTACCTGTTGGTGAGCCAAGGGCGTTTCAAAACCCCACTTGAAGCAAAGGGTCCACGCCTAACGAAGCATGCCAGTCTCCGATCTTCCCGAGGAGAGGTCTTTTGAGGTTGTCCAGGCCTTCGTCGGTCCGTAACACCGTTGGTTTGTTGATGTTTTCGGACAAGTCTGCCAATGACAGAATGACTATAGCCAAGTTGCCTTCCAATAGCTTTGATTGACATTCCTGTTGCATGCACGCCAACAATTTGCCATCTTAGTACCTCTGACAGTCTCCTCCTAGCCATATCAACATTCATTGATAAAAGAAGTGACACATTTTCTTGTTTTATACCCAGATACTGTATGTGGATAATAGTGTTTTTTGTGACATTCGTGGGAAGCATGCTTCACGTGGTCGAGGGGATGTGTTTGGGGTACGCTATCAACCAGAAACATCATGTTTCACTAGATGAAATACACTCCAAGACATGGCAATCACTAAAACATAATAATCAGTAACAGCAACTCGACTGTCATGAACATTTCTTAATTAAGTTCCAGGTGTATATTAGTATTTTAAAGTGAGGGTGTGTGTCTGTCTGTCTTTGTATGTTTGTTTGTAGGTTATAGACTCTGCTGTGCTCCCACCTATCGAGGCAAGAATTGGCATCTAGGGGTAATTTCACCAGGAAATGGACATTAGACTGGCCCCCATAGAGTCCGTCGTCGCGTCAACTCTTTAACCTCTGTAACTATGTCTCTACATGTATTTGTTTTTATATTCATTACTGAGGTAAAATCTAGAACACATGAGTATTTTATTTATTTATTTATTTATTTATTTATTTATTTATTTATTTATTTATTTATTAGGGTTTAACGACACTTTCGACCACCAGACTCTCCTCCTTTCAGACAGTTTTACGGGCGAAGGAAGCCTGGGGATCCGGAGAGAACCCCCGTGCAGCAGCGTGTTACTGTCAGATTACCCAACCCCACACAAGCAGGATTAGCATTGGTTGAAGACAGGGGCACCATCGAGGTGCGTTACGCCTTAGTACACAACGCCACCGTGCCCCTACGTGGGGAATCGGAGTTAAGTCCCTTGTCCAAGGACACAACGCAGTTACTCATTGGTGTGGTTCGAACCCTGGACCTTTCGGGGTGAAGTTCAATTCCGTAACCGCTGAGCCACCACACTCCAGCCAATGAGGGGACACATGATATGGTTTTGTTGATTTTTTTCAAGTTCAAGTTCAACAATTTTGTCTTCACCTTGGTTGAAAAACGAAAAAAGCAACCGGTACGCGTGGCTTCGTTTGTGAAGTACATTTTCAAACTAAGCTATGGCATTTTTATTAAATTAATAACCTATTTTCGAAAAAATAGGTTCAAAATCCAATCGATAACTTGGTATAAATCGACGGACATATTACATCAGACTGTAAGTGTCTAACTTGGTATGTTTTATGTTTGTGAGATCGATTGATGTTCAAACCAAATTTAAATCTCTTGAAAAGTGTTCCGTTGTATTATCTAATAAGACTCAACAGACGACCAATATTTAGTTTTGAAATCAATATATGACATATTTAAAGAAATAATGCTAATATAAAATTAATGGTTCGATTTGTTTGAACATTTCGAAAAATAAACCAAAATAACCTAGAGTATTCTTTTTTATGTTATTGGCCAGTCGTGCAATATATTTTCTTTGAAAGGAGAGTTACTTCCCATATTTTGCTGAAATGCTTTGGTTCCGCTCTGCTGTTACGCACTATTTTTTGCACAGGGCTGAAATTCTAAACATAGTTCATATGTTGAAACTAAGGCCATGTAAAATAGAGAAATATTTTTAGTATCAGATATATGATTACGTTAGGCGTTTTGTTGGACAAGAGAATTTGAAGTTTTGGTCCCAGTGTTGGAGTCTGATACATAGGGGTAAAGTACCAGATGATTTATGGGAAACAGTGGCTTCGAAAACTTGGCTAATTTTTAAAATGTCATTTTTACACGGGTTTGTTACCAGACAGGTAACTAAAAAATGAAACGGAAACATATAAAAAATGGTTTGCATATTAGAAACAGGGGGTGCTTTGTCCCAGGGGTAGGTTGGTGGAGTTGGTGTGAAAATTCTGTTTTGAGGCTGCTAGATGGCTGAAAATGACTGGTTTCGGCATTTTTTCATGCAATTTTTCAGATTGAAGTCTTGCCTTCGACAATAAATTATTCCACCCACATTCAGTCTGTTTTTTTTTCTACTTAGCCAGATAGTGTTAAATGTTTTTTGTGGATTTGGGAAATGTAATTTATGTTATGGGTCAGATAACTAAGTTACAGAATATTTGCAATTGAAGAGAGTGTGTGGCATGTCATTTCTGGAAATGCCTGGAAAACAGTGGAGCGGAACCTTTGCGCGGTGGCAACAATCCGAGCGTTGAGCGTCATTCAACCAAGTGACAATTTACACTTTTTTATTACAATGAAGTGGTGGGATTTTTAAACCCCGCCGAGAGAGTTTCCTTAGACACCAACCGCCTAACAAAATTACCTTGTCTACTGAATCTATATACAATATTGAAATGACGTTGGCTAACTTGCGGTGAATCCAGCGGTGGATCCAGGAATCTGGGTTAGTGTGGCATTTAACCGTGAGTACTGATGCAACGCATGTAACATTGAGATGGGAAAGAGCACAAGATGCACAAGATGAATTACCCCACTCTTGTGCGCACACTCCAAACATGAGTAATGATGTTGACGCATGCAACGATGGACTGGCGTTGAGCACGAAACGGAGTATTCCACTCTCGTTTGCGGGGTCAGTAGATCTCCCTGCGTAAAATTCGTAATATGTAAGGTCATCCCCCACCTCCCCTAACTCCATGGCTTCTTTGAACATGACCACAGTATTTTCCAGCCAAAATATTCCAGCAAATGTTTAGGAGACACCTTCAAATATTTATAAAGGGAATCAAATTTATAATGCTTCCCAGATGTAAATCTACCTAATAACCCCCTTCCCCTACCATTGAAGTTCCACTGGCTACATCGTTGAGTGAGAATCAATGGACATTGTACTGGTGATCAGTTTTCTAGATACTATTGTTGCCTGACTACTTTGGTGTCAGAAACTGATACTTGTGTTAACCCCATACACTCTGATGTCAAAATGCCAAAACTTCAAGCGTCAAATGTTTCCCATAATGCAACTAGGAATTTATCCAATTCAATCTTGTTTGACAGAGCTCACAGAGCTCCGTCAAACAAGACTGAATTGGTTAAATTCCTAGTTAAATTATGGGAAAATTTACAGATTAAAATTTTAATATTTTGACCTCAGTGTGAAGGGGGTTAACCATCACGGCTGTTAGCTGCCCCTGTCGCTGTTGTACGACAGTACAAGTGGGAAAAACCAGTTGCAGTGGTCTTGTGGTCAAGGGCGTCGGAACAGCAGGTGTGACTGGAGAGCTGCTACCTTGCTCTGAGGCTAGGAGGCAAGGGGAAGCGTGTTCCCTTTTCAGTCCAGGAGACTCTGCTTTCCGAGAACTATAACTGAAAGACTCCCGAGTATTCGCTTCTAACGTATTTACGTGTGGTATTGCCGGGAAGTGAGGGGGTGTCGGAAGCTGGGCAGATAGAAAAGGCAAGCCGTCACAAAGGATTGGATTAATATAATGCACGCCAATTTAATTGGCGGTATGGCCGCGGCTCCAATTTGATAAATTACCAGGAACGTCATAAAGACACAGAAGGGTGAGTTCTATAGCATTACATACACCTGGAACTTAATTAAGCGCCTCCTGGTTTTTTCGCTGTGGTGTTAATAGAAACTGTCATTAATTTCATGCTATCGCTCAAATGGCTAAAAGTGATTGTTTGCGGAAAGAATGGTCCATTGACAAATGAAAGACAACACAATGATGAAAATATGCAGTATTTCAATAGCGCTAATTACACATATCTGTCACTAATGTTTTTGATGGAAAAATGTTCTCTCGACAAGTATGGTACAGGAACGGTCCATGATGAAACAATGTCGGTAATTACTGAAAACAATGTAACTTGTGATCTTGTGAACACAATAGCAGTGTCTGATGTCAGTAGCGAGTGTATCCATCACGTGCCCGGATGACTGAGCGAATCCTCCTCCTAATCCTGCCAGTGAGCCTTCTGATACGGTCCAGAGACAACTGCTGCCACTCCTCGTGCAATGCAGCTTCCAAATCGGCAAAAGTCTGGAGAGGCGGATCCCTTGCTTGCACCCGACGTCCAAGAAAGTCCCAGATGTATATTCAAATCGGGGCTCATTGCAGGCCAAGGTAGTGTTGTAATAACGTTGTTCTGAAAGAATGCTCTCACAACATGGGAATGTTGTTCCCTTGCATGTCGTCCACGAATACAGGGCGAGTAGCCAACGTGTGGTTGTCGAAATGAGGCACGACACCTGGTGAGAATGTCCCGGATGTACCGATAACCACTGGGATTCTCACGAACAGTCACCATATCAAGTTTACAATCAGAAGAGAGAGGCATCCCCAGATCATTACTGATCCTCCACCATAAGGAACGTAGGTCTGATGTTCCCGGGCACGTAAGCAGTATTCCCGTGCCTACACACTCTCATGCGGCCACCTGTGACGTATTGCAGGAACCTACTCTCGTCTGACCAATAGACTCTCATCCACGTCCCGAGATTCCAATGTTGTCGTGTCATACACCACTCCAAACTTAGTCTTTGATGCTGATTGGACAGAGCATAACGCTTGATGACCCCATTGGACCACATACCCAGTGTTTTGAGACGGTTTAGGACAGTTCTGTTCCAAAATTACCTGTTGGTGAGCCAAGGGCGTTTCAAAACCCCACTTGAAGCAAAGGGTCCACGCCTAACGAAGCATGCCAGTCTCCGATCTTCCCGAGGAGAGGTCTTTTGAGGTTGTCCAGGCCTTCGTCGGTCCGTAACACCGTTGGTTTGTTGATGTTTTCGGACAAGTCAGCCAATGACAGAATGACTATAGCCAAGTTGCCTTCCAATAGCTTTGATTGACATTCCTGTTGCATGCACGCCAACAATTTGCCATCTTAGTACCTCTGACAGTCTCCTCCTAGCCATATCAACATTCATTGATAAAAGAAGTGACACATTTTCTTGTTTTATACCCAGATACTGTATGTGGATAATAGTGTTTTTTGTGACATTCGTGGGAAGCATGCTTCACGTGGTCGAGGGGATGTGTTTGGGGTACGCTATCAACCAGAAACATCATGTTTCACTAGATGAAATACACTCCAGGACATGGCAATCACTAAAACATAATAATCAGTAACAGCAACTCGACTGTCATGAACATTTCAGGGGTTACTTAATTAAGTTCCAGGTGTATATTAGTATTTTAAAGTGAGGGTGTGTGTCTGTCTGTCTTTGTATGTTTGTTTGTAGGCTATAGACTCCGCTGTGCTCCCACCTATCGAGGCCAAAATTGGCATCTAGGGGTAATTTCACCAGCAAATGGACATTAGACTGGCCCCCATAGAGTCCGTCGTCGCGTCAACTCTTTAACCCCTGTAACTATATCTCTACATGTATTTGTTTTTATATTTATTACTGAGGTAAATTCTAGCACCCATGATTATTATATTTATTTATTTATTTATTTATTTATTTATTTATTTATTTATTTATTTATTTATTTATTTATTTATTTATTTATTAGGGTTTAACGACACTTTCGACCACCAGAGTCACTTCGTTTCAGGCAGTTTTACGGGCGAAGGAAGCCGGGGACAAGGAGAGAACCACCGTGCAGCAGCGAGTAACTATCAGATTCCCCAACCCCCACACAAGCAGGATTAGCATTGGTTGAAGACAGATGCACCATCGAGGTGTGTTATGCCTTAGTATTCCCTACGTGGGGATTCGGAGTTAAGTGCCTTGCCGATGAACACAACGCAGTTACTCCTGGTGGGGATCGAACCCTGGACTTAGAAGTCCAATGCTGTAACAGCTGAGACATCGCACTCCAACACCCAGGAGTAATTTGATCAGGAAAGGGACATGGTATCGGTCTCGACGATGTCCGACTTCGCTTTATTAACCCTTTACCTAACATGAAAAGCAGACGACACTTGCAAACAAAATTCTTGAATAACTAATTTTTTTCATTTTTTGTCTCAAAAACAAAGGTTATGACCCCTCGTTGGAACGAGCTCGACGAGCTCGTTCCAACGAGGGGTCATAACCTATGTTTATGAGACAAAAAATTAAAAAATTATGAAAATTTATTGGAGATTTTTGAGAATAGCGCTAGACGGGTTTGGTCGTTACGTTGGGTAAAGGGTTAACCCTTTAACTCTTTACCCAAACGTAACGGCCAAACCCGGCCAGCGCTATCTACAAAAATCCCCATTCAGTTTTCATTTTCTTTCCATTTTTTGTCTCAAAAACATAGCTTATGACCACTCATTGGAACGAGCTCGTCGAGAACCCCCGGGCAGCAGCGAGTAACTGTCAGATTCCCCAAGTCCACACAAGCATGATTAGCATTGGTTGAAGACAGGTACATCAACGAGGTGTGTTATGCCTTAGTACACAACGCCACCGTGCCCCATCGTGGGGAATCGGAGTTATGTTTTGTTTCCAAGTGTCGTCTGCTTTTTGTGTCAGGTTAAGAGTTAATAAGTGCAGCTATATCTCTACATATACCTATAGATTGGAACATTCCACTGTGCCAGGACCGAATGAGATGAAATATGCCACCTAGGGATAGTTTGACCAGGAAAACGTGCATGGGAAGAATCCCGATTGCGTCCGACGTCGCATTAATCCTTCAATAGAACACCTGGCACAGTTCGACTCAGCCGTTCCTCAGTCGATCTAGACAACAGCTGGCCCACGGGTAACTTCACTAGGAACGGGACATCGAACGGGTCCCGACCATGTCAGATAACGCATTTGGACGTAAACCCTTCAACTTGTGCGACATGGATATAGTCCTGCCTGCGTTTGTTCGTGAGCTATAGACTCAGCTCTCCCTCAACCGATCGACACGAAATTTGGTTCCTAGGGATATCTGAACACGAGAGTGACATGGGAGGAGTGCTGATTGTGTTATACCTCGCGTCAACCCCTTAACATCAACAACAACAACAACAATGGGGTGCACTTCTACATTTTCAGAGATATCGAGCTAAAATCTGCACGTTGGGTAATTTGTTATCAGGAGTAGCATAGGCAGTGTGAATGATACGTGCGACCTACCGTTAACCACCACAACAGGGCATGTCCTCCAACATTTTCAGAGATATTGAGCTAAAATTCGCCATCCAGAGGTAATTTATTATCAGGAGTAAAATAGGTAGCGTTATTCATTTATTGAGATTTAACGACACTTTCGACAGCCAGGGTCATCTAGTGTCGGGCAGTTTTACGGGTGAAGGAAGCCGGAGAATCCGAATAGAACCACATATCAGCAGTGTCACAGCATGCCATCTCACACTCGTACTATCTTATGGAGAAACGTGCAACCCTTTGAACCCGAGGGCCACTTTTCCGTCGGCGTGAGTTCGTACATACGTACGTATAATATGCGCATTTTCCTTTGGCACTCCGCACAGATCGCATTTATAATCTGTTCGCCTTGACAACGGCCTTTCATCTTATTTCATTGGTGCATTAATATATTCCTTTGGCACGACCTACAGGGCATGCTTTGGAACTTGGTATGCTTATTTTGGGTGACCTCTGGATGGGAGCTATCGATTTTCGGTCATTGCCGCCTGGAAACGTTGCCGTTAGCAACGACGTTCAACTTATCCGTTTCGTGCGTCAACAATTTCCTTTGGCGCACTGCACAGGCTGCATTTATCATCACATCACTTTGAAACTTGACATTTGCGTTCGGGATTACCTCTAGATGGGAGCCATTGATTTTCTTTTATTACCAGCAAAAAACGTTGTCGTTAGCAACGACCTTTGAACTTTGTGTAATTGTCCATCAATTTTCCTTTGGTACGCCCTGTAGGGTGCACTCATGAATGGATTGCATTGAAATTTGGCGCACTGCACAGGCTGCATTTATCATCACATCACTTTGAAACTTGACATTTGCGTTCGGGATTACCTCAAGATGGGAGCCATTGACTTTCTTTTATTTCCAACAAAAAACGTTGTCGTTATCAAGCAACGACCTTTGAACTTTGTGGAATTGTCCATCAATTTTCCTTTGGTACGCCCTGTTGGGCGCACTCATGAATGGATTGCATTGAAATTTGGTGTGCTTGTTCGAGGTGACCTTTTTAGACGAGAAAACGTGGGGGCTCATTTGGACTCAATGATTAACAAACTCCCTCGTCGGACTAAATCAATGTTTCGGCCCGGTATGGAAATTTGAAAAAAATTGGAGGTGAAAGCTTTATGTTCTGGGTTCCTACTAATGGCTACCATGCCATTTAGGTTCACTAATATATATCAGTGTGTGGGTGCCTTTCCATGATGATGTCTCCTACTTCCCAAGTTAGAAATGCTTTCTACGCCCATTGGTAAATGTTAATCCTTTATCTAACGAATCGACCTCATCCACCCAATAAATCGTTGGAAAACATTTATATTTAAAAACATTTCAACAAAACCACATCATGTAACTCCTCATTGGAACGAGCTCAATGAGTTAATGAGTGGACACACAATATGGTTTCGATTTTTTTCAAGTTCAAGTTCTTCACCTCAGTTGAAAAAGAAAACGGCACGCCAGCCTTCTTCGAGAAAAAATTGTACTTTTTCAAATCAAGGCTATGTTATTTTTTTAATTTACTAACCTATTTTCGAAAGATAGGTTTCAAAATCCAGTCGATAACTTGGTATAAATCGACGGACACTTTACATCAGAAAGTCAGTGTCTAACTTGGTATGATTTATTTTAGTGAGACCGATTGATGTTCAAACCAAATTTAAATGCCTCTTGTAAAGTGTTCCGCTGTATTATCTATTAAGACTCAGCAGACGTCCAATACTGAGTTTTGAAACCAGCGTATGACATATTTAAAGGAATAGTGCTAATACTAAATTAATGGTTCGATTTGTTTGAACGTTTCTTAAAGGAAACACAATGACATAAAATATTCTTTTTATGCTACGGCCCATCGTGAAAAATATTTTCTTTGAAAGGTGAGTTACTTCCCTTATATTGTTGAAATGCTTTGCGCGGTTGCAGCAATGCGAGCGTTGAGCGCCATTCAACCAAGTGCTATTTCACACTATTTTAATACAATGAAATGGGTGGGATTCCAAACCCCTCAGAGAGAGAGTTTCCTTCGGCATCAACCGCCTAACAAAATTACCGGCCTACTAAATCTTTGTTCAATTTTGAAATGACGTTTGCTAACTTGTGGTGGATCCAGGATTCAGAGTTAGGGTAGGTAGTGGGGCACATTTAACTGTGGTGCTGATGCGACGCACGTAGCACTGAGATGGGGCACAAGAGGAAGTATCCTACTCTCGGCGACATTGTCCTCAGGGACAGATCAAAGATTAGTGGATTTTGTTGTGAGGGTGTTTTTTGTTTTGTTTTTTTTTGGTGGGGGGGGGGGGGGGGGGTGGGGGGGGGGGCGCACACTCCTATCATGAGTAATAATGTGAAACATTATCCGCATGACGTATCCAACGACGCACTGGGGTTGTGCACGAAGGAGGGGCTTCCACTCTCGTTCGCGGGGTGGGTGGACCTCCATGTGGGAAATTCGGAATATATTCCCCCAACCCCATGGCTTCTTTGAACATTATCAGGATTTTCGGCGAAAATATTTCCGCAATTGTACATAGACACCTTCAAATTTTGAAAAAGGGAAGCAAATTTATAATGCTTTATACAGGTGACCTGCACGCGTGCTATATATATAGGATATATAGCTACTGTAAAACTACTGGTAAAAGGAGACCGCAGCTGACAAGCGGGCGGAGTTGGGTTCGGTTCATCCCTGGCGAGAAATATCGCTCTGCCGCCCGAAGCACTTCAGGGTGATCTATGGCCGTAATTCTATAAAAACAATACTCGAACACTGGTAATCTGATAACAGCTCCTTCCTCTGTTTTATTTATTTATTTATTTATTTATTTATTTATTTATTTATTTATTTATTTACTTATTTTCTCTGCCCCAGCTCGGTTAGAAATCCAACTGATCACCTACCCCCCCCCCCCCCCCCCCCCACACACACACACACACACACTCCACATTGTTGATCCTTTGGCTTCATGTCTGAGTGAGAATCAATGGACACTGCACTTGTGATCAGTTTTCCAGATACTGTTGTCGACTGACTACTGTGAGTGTCAGAAACTAACGCTGGTGTCAACCATCACTATTGTTAGATGCCTCTGTCACTATTATACAATAGTAACAGTGGTAAAAACCAGTTGCAGTGGTCTTGTGGTCAAGGTCGTCGGAAGCCGGGGTGGCTGGAGAGCTGCAACCTTGCCCCGGGGCTCGGGGCAAGGATGCAACGCGTTCTCTTTTAAGTCCAGGAGCGCACTAGTTGAAGAGTCTCTACTTTCCGAGGACCAAAAATGCTCGAGTATTCGCTTCTGACGTATTTTACGTGGGGCATTTCCGGGTGGAGGGGGGTGTCGGAAGCTGGGCAGTAAAGGCAAGCTGACACAAAGATTGGATTAATATAATGCACGCCAATTTAATCGACGATATGCCCGTGACTCTAGTTTGATAAATTACCAAGAGCGTATTGAAGACACAGAAGGGTGAGTTCTAAAGCTTTATATTAATATTTTAAAGTGAAGGTGTGTCTCTGTCTTTGTACATTTATTTGTAGGCTATAGACTCCGTCGTGCCTCCACATATCGAGACAAAATTTGCTGGCAACGTTTCTCAACGAAAATGTAAGAAAATGAATTGCGTCCATCTTGACGTCAAAATTTGGCACCTTGGGGTAATTAGATCAGAAAATGGACATTAGCTTGGTCACGATAGCCGATTGAGATAAAATCTAGCACTCATGAGTATTTATTTATTTATTTATTTATTTATTTATTTATTTATTTATTTATTTATTTATTTATTAGGGTTTAACGACACTTTCGACCACCAGCATCACCTCGTTTCAGACAGTTTTACGGGAGAAGGAAGCCGGGGACAAGGAGAGAACCCCGAGCAGCAGCGAGTAACTGTCAGATTCCCCAACCCCCACACAATTGTCATTATTTTTTTCATTTTTTGTCTCAAAAACATAGGTTATGACCCTTCGTTGGAACGAGCTCGTCGAGCTCGTTCCAACGAGGGGTCATAACCTATGTTTTTGAGACAAAAAATGAAAAAAATTAGTTATTCAAGAATTATTTTTGCAAGTGTCGTCTGCTTTTCAGGTTAGGTAAAGGGTTAACTTTTTACTGGTGCAACTATATCTCTACACCTACCTATAGAATGGAAGATTCCACAGTGCCTGGACCAATTGAGATGGAACATGTCACCTAGGCATAATTTGACCAGAAAATGAATGAATCGCGATTGCGGCCGACGTCGCATTAATCCTTCAATACAACACCTGGTATAGTTCGACTCGGTCGTTCCTCAGTCAATCTAGACAACAGTTGCACCACGGGTAATTTTACTAGGAAAGGGATATTGAATGGGTCCCGACCCTGCATGTCAGATAACGCATTTCGACGTAAACTCTTCAACTTGTGCGACCTGGGTACAGTTTTCTCTCTTTTTCTATACGTTTGTTCGTAAACTGTAGACGCAGCTCTGCTTCAAACCGATCGACACAAACTTTGGTTCGTAGGGATATTTGAACACGAGAGTGACATGGGAGGAGTCCTGACCGTGTGATACGTGCGATACGTCGCGTCAACCCCTTAACAACAACAACAACAACAACAACAACAACAACAACAACAACAACAACAACAACAACAACAACAACAACGGGACGCACTTATACATTTTCAGAGATATCGAGCTAAAATCAGCCCATTTCGTAATTTGTTTGTCAGGAGTAACATCGGCAAGGTGAATGAAACGTGCGGCATACCATTAACCACAGCAACAGGACATGTCCTCCAACATTTTCAGAGATATTGAGCTGAATTCGGCATCCAGAGGTGATTTATTATCATATTAACGACACTTTCGACAGCCAGGATAATCTAGTGTCGGGTAGTTTTACGGGTAAAGGAAGCCGGAGAATCCGAATAGAACAGTCGATCATGGGTGTCACAGGATGCTATCCCACACTCGTACTATCTGATGGGGAAAGGTGCAACCCTTTGAACCGGAGAAGCCAATTTTCCGTCGGCGTGAGTTCGTACATACGTACGTACGTTCACAATTTCCTTTGGAACTCCGCACAGATCGCATTTATAATCGGTTCGCGTTGAAAGTTGATATGCTTGTTTTGTTTGACTTCTAGATAGGAGCCGCCTCTTCGATTTCGGTCAAGAAACGTTACCGTTGCCAACGACCTTTCATCTTATTTCATTTGTGTATAAATATAGTCCTTTGGCGCTACCTACAGGGCACACTTAGGAATGGATTGATTTGATACCTGGTGTTTTGTCTGGATAGGAGCTATCGAATTTCTGTCATTCCCGTCTGGAAAAGTTGCCGTTAGCAACGACGTTCAACTTACCCGTTTCGTACGTCAACAATCTCCTTTGGAGCACTGCACAGGTTGCATTTATCATCAGATCACTTTGAAACTTGACATTTGAGTTCGGGATTACCTCTAGATGAGAGCTATTAGGGCTGCAACGATTCATCGCGATTTCAATGCATCGCGATACATTTGTACACGATACGCATTCTGAAGGAGATTACGTTGGGAACGTAAATATCACGTTGAAAGTGAATTATAGCTATACTGATAGAATTTCAGATTCCTGTGATTCCACTTGTTCAATTGTATTTCAGTAAAATATCAACGCTGTCTAAATTATAAGCATAGTTTGAGGCAACAGACCTCTCACCTCTGAGTTGAACTCAGACTCCCAGAGGTCCATTGGCTGAAACTTGATTGTCTTTCTCAAGCATTAAAAAAGAAATTAGAATTTACTTGCCAAATGGAAGTTGGACTCTGTGCAATTTGGGCATTTTATTACTGATAATTCACTCTCAATGCACTGCATGTAATGTATCGTGAAAAAATCGTATCGTGAAAAAAATCGCGATACATATTGTATCGTGTCGTTGCAGCCCTAAGAGCTATTGATTATCTTTTATTTCCAACAAGAAACGTTGTCGTTAGCAACGACCTTTTAACTTTGAGGAATTGTCCATCAATTTTCCTTTGGCGCGCCCTGCAGGGTGCACTCATGAATGGATTGCATTGAAATTTGGTGTGCTAGTTCGAGGTGACCTTTTTAGACGAGAAAACGTGGGGGCTCATTTGGACTCAACGATTAACAAACTCCCTCGTCGCACTAAATCAATGTTTCGGCCCGGTATGGAAATTTGAAAAAAAATTGGAGGTGAAAGCTTTATGTTCTGGGTTCCTACTAATGGCTACCATGCCATTGAGGTTCACTAATATATATCAGTGTGTGGGTGCCTTTCCATGATGATGTCTCCTACTTCCCAAGTTAGAAATGCTTTCTACGCCCATTGGTAAATGTTAATCCTTTATCTAACGAATCGACCTCATCCACCCAATAAGTCGTAGGAAAACATTTATTTTTAAAAACATTTCAACAAAACCACATCATGTAACTCCTCATTGGAACGAGCTCAATGAGTTAATGAGTGGACACACAATATGGTTTCGATTTTTTTCAAGTTCAAGTTCTTCACCTCAATTGAGAAAGAAAACGGCACGCCAGCCTTCTTTGTGAAAAAATTGTACTTTTTCAAATTAAGGCTATGTTATTTTTATTAATTTAATAACCTATTTTCGAAAAAATAGGTTTCAAAATCCAGTCGATAACTTGGTATAAATCGACGGACACTTAACATCAGAAAGTCGGTGTCTAACTTGGTATAATTTATTTTAGTGAGACCGATTGAAGTTCAAACCAAATTTAAATGCCTCTTGTAAAGTGTTCCGTTGTATTATCTATTAAGACTCAGCAGACGTCCAATACTGAGTTTTGAAACCAGCGTATGACATATTTAAAGGAATAGTGCTAATACTAAATTAATGGTTCGATTTGTTTGAACGTTTCTTAAAGGAAACACAATAACATAAAATATTCTTTTTATGCTACGGCCCATCGTGAAAAATATTTTCTTTGAAAGGTGAGTTACTTCCCTTATATTGTTGAAATGCTTTGCGCGGTTGCAGCAATGCGAGCGTTGAGCGCCTTTCAACCAAGTGCCATTTCAGACTACTTCAATACAATGAAATGGGTGGGATTCCAAACCCCTCAAAGAGAGAGTTTTCTTCGGCATCAACCGCCTAACAAAATTACCGGCCTACTAAATCTTTGTCCAATTTTGAAATTGGCGTTGGCTAACTAGTGGTGTAGGCTATCCAGGATTCTGGGTTTCGGTGGGTAGTGGGGTACATTTAACCATCAATTGGTGCTGATGCGATGCACGTTGCATTGAGATGGGGAAGAGCTCAAGAGGAAGTATCCCACTCTCGTCGACATTGCCCCCAGGTACAGATTAAAGATTAGTGGGTTTTGTGCTTGTGTGTGTGTGTGGGGGGGGGAGGGGGGGGGGGGGGCGCATACTTCAATCATGAGTAATGATATGAATAATCTGACGTATCCAACGACAGACTGGGGTTGAGCACGAAAGGAGGTCTTCCACTCTCTCTCGTCTGCGGGGTCAGCGGACCTCCCTGAGGGAAATTCGGAATATATTCCCCCAACTCCATGGCTTCTTTGAACATTACCAGGATTTCCAGCAATTGTACACAGACCCCTTCAAATTTTGAAAAAGGAAAGCAAATTTATAACGCTTTACAGTTGACCTGCGCGCGAACTATATATATATGACCTATAGCTATTGCAACACTACAGGTTATAGGAGTCCACAGCTGACAGGTGGACGGAGTTGGGTTCGGTTCATCTCTGGCGGGAAATATCGCGCTGCCGCACGAAACTCTTCAGGGTGATCAATGGCCGTAATTCTATATATAAAATACTCGAACACTGGTAGTCTTATAACAGCTCCTTCCACTGTTTTATTTATTTATTTATTTATTTATTTATTTATTTATTTATTTATTTATTTATTTATTTTCTCTACGCCAACCTCAGATAGAAATCTAACTGATCACCCCCCTCCCCCCCCCCCCCCCACACACACACACACACCCACACCCACATTGCTGATCCTTTGGCTTCATGCCTGAGTGAAAATCAATGGACACGTCACTTGTAATCAGTTTTCCAGATACTGTTGTTGACTGACTACTGTGAGTGTCAGAAACTAACACTAGTGTCAACCATCACTATTTGAAGGTGAGTTACTTCCCTTATATTGTTGAAATGCTTTGCGCGGTTGCAGCAATGCGAGCGTTGAGCGCCTTTCAACCAAGTGCCATTTCAGACTACTTCAATACAATGAAATGGGTGGGATTCCAAACCCCTCAAAGAGAGAGTTTTCTTTCGGCATCAACCGCCTAACAAAATTACCGGCCTACTAAATCTTTGTCCAATTTTGAAATGGCGTTGGCTAACTAGTGGTGTAGGCTATCCAGGATTCTGGGTTTCGGTGGGTAGTGGGGTACATTTAACCATTGGTGCTGATGCGATGCACGTTGCATTGAGATGGGGAAGAGCTCAAGAGGAAGTATCCCACTCTCGTCGACATTGCCCCCAGGTACAGATTAAAGATTAGTGGTTTGTGCTTGTGTGTGTGTGGGGGGGGGGGGGGGGCGCATACTTCAATCATGAGTAATGATATGAATAATCTGACGTATCCAACGACAGACTGGGGTTGAGCACGAAAGGAGGTCTTCCACTCTCTCTCGTCTGCGGGGTCAGCGGACCTCCCTGAGGGAAATTCGGAATATATTCCCCCAACTCCATGGCTTCTTTGAACATTACCAGGATTTCCAGCAATTGTACACAGACCCCTTCAAATTTTGAAAAAGGAAAGCAAATTTATAACGCTTTACAGTTGACCTGCGCGCGAACTATATATATATGACCTATAGCTATTGCAACACTACAGGTTATAGGAGTCCACAGCTGACAGGTGGACGGAGTTGGGTTCGGTTCATCTCTGGCGGGAAATATCGCGCTGCCGCACGAAACTCTTCAGGGTGATCAATGGCCGTAATTCTATATATAAAATACTCGAACACTGGTAGTCTTATAACAGCTCCTTCCACTGTTCTATTTATTTATTTATTTATTTATTTATTTATTTATTTATTTATTTATTTATTTTCTCTACGCCAACCTCAGATAGAAATCTAACTGATCACCCCCCTCCCCCCCCCCCCCCCCACACACACACACACCCACACCCACATTGCTGATCCTTTGGCTTCATGCCTGAGTGAAAATCAATGGACACGTCACTTGTAATCAGTTTTCCAGATACTGTTGTTGACTGACTACTGTGAGTGTCAGAAACTAACACTAGTGTCAACCATCACTATTTGAAAGGTGAGTTACTTCCCTTATATTGTTGAAATGCTTTGCGCGGTTGCAGCAATGCGAGCGTTGAGCGCCTTTCAACCAAGTGCCATTTCAGACTACTTCAATACAATGAAATGGGTGGGATTCCAAACCCCTCAAAGAGAGAGTTTTCTTCGGCATCAACCGCCTAACAAAATTACCGGCCTACTAAATCTTTGTCCAATTTTGAAATGGCGTTGGCTAACTAGTGGTGTAGGCTATCCAGGATTCTGGGTTTCGGTGGGTAGTGGGGTACATTTAACCATTGGTGCTGATGCGATGCACGTTGCATTGAGATGGGGAAGAGCTCAAGAGGAAGTATCCCACTCTCGTCGACATTGCCCCCAGGTACAGATTAAAGATTAGTGGGTTTTGTGCTTGTGTGTGTGTGTGGGGGGGGGGGGGGGGGGGCGCATACTTCAATCATGAGTAATGATATGAATAATCTGACGTATCCAACGACAGACTGGGGTTGAGCACGAAAGGAGGTCTTCCACTCTCTCTCGTCTGCGGGGTCAGCGGACCTCCCTGAGGGAAATTCGGAATATATTCCCCCAACTCCATGGCTTCTTTGAACATTACCAGGATTTCCAGCAATTGTACACAGACCCCTTCAAATTTTGAAAAAGGAAAGCAAATTTATAACGCTTTACAGTTGACCTGCGCGCGAACTATATATATATGACCTATAGCTATTGCAACACTACAGGTTATAGGAGTCCACAGCTGACAGGTGGACGGAGTTGGGTTCGGTTCATCTCTGGCGGGAAATATCGCGCTGCCGCACGAAACTCTTCAGGGTGATCAATGGCCGTAATTCTATATATAAAATACTCGAACACTGGTAGTCTTATAACAGCTCCTTCCACTGTTTTATTTATTTATTTATTTATTTATTTATTTATTTATTTATTTATTTATTTATTTATTTATTTATTTTCTCTACGCCAACCTCAGATAGAAATCTAACTGATCACCCCCCCTCCCCCCCCCCCCACACACACACACCCACACCCACATTGCTGATCCTTTGGCTTCATGCCTGAGTGAAAATCAATGGACACGTCACTTGTAATCAGTTTTCCAGATACTGTTGTTGACTGACTACTGTGAGTGTCAGAAACTAACACTAGTGTCAACCATCACTATTGTTAACCCTTTACCCAACGTAACGGCCAAAACCGGCCAGTGCTATTCTCAAAAATCGCCAATTAATTTTCACTATTTTTTTCATTTTTTGTCTCAAAAACATAGGTTATGACCCCTCGTTGGAACGAGCTCGTCGAGCTCGTTCCAACGAGGGGTCATAACCTATGTTTTTGAGACAAAAAATGAAAAAAATTAGTTATTCAAGAATTATTTTTGCAAGTGTCGTCTGCTTTTCACGTTAGGTAAAGGGTTAAATGCCCCTGTTACTATTATACAACCGTATATAGTAGTGGTAAAAAACAGTTGCAGTTGTCTTGTGGTCAAGGTCGTCGGAAGCAGGGATGGAAGGAGAGCTGCAACCTTGCTCCGAGGCTCGTGGACAAGGGTGCAACGCGTTCTCTTTTAAGTCCAGGAACGCATTAGTAGTAGTATATGGCGCACACGTCTGCCCCGGTTGTATGGACCCCGCTTATGGACCCCGCCGTATTTACTGGTTTCTATGGTAACACATGGTTGCTTTAAATAGGTTGTATTCTGAATTTATGTTTGCGTGTTTTCGCCAAATTATCTAAACCGAATCAACAATGATTCCAAAAACAACCCGCCATACATCTGAAATTATTGACTCACAAACCAGTGCTATTTTTAAAAAAATACTTACCCAGTGGCCCTCTGCCTTTATGTACTGACTTGGGACAACAAAAGACTGCTCAAGGTTCAATACATTTTAATTTGTCTAACAATATTTACAAATCATTAATTTGACAATATAATCGGTAATTTGGGGAAATGTTGAGCCTCAAATGTTATAAAACTTGCACCCAAGTTGCGGTAGATTGGAAAACACAGCGTACAGTAATTGTTCAAATCACGGAAACGGACTAAATCCGTTGTCTCAATGAACCATCACAAGCTGGAAGATTAATTGAGAAACCACAACATATATCACAAAATCGAACGAATCAATAAATGCGAAATTTCACAATGCGAAAAGGCACACGAAGATTCGGGATTAATAAATCCATTTCGATCCAAATAACTCAAGTGGATCAAGGTTTTGGTGCGCCGAAGGCGCACCCGAGACGTCCTGGATTCCCCTGGGGGATCCTTTCGACCCTTTTTTACTTTGTTTTGTGATTTTTCTCATGCTGTCGAGAGAAGGAAGCAGGAGGATCCAAGGAGGACGCCAGGAAACAGTCTGCGGCTGTCGAAGGGTCAGGATGGAGCAGGTTCTTGGGATCGGTTGTTGATTTTCGGGTATCGTGTGGCTGGTGGATGGACGGCTTCTTTGACTTGTGCTGTTGAACCCTCGGGTGAGGATCAGTGCGGGAGGATGGGTCCTCTCGTAAAGGTACTACCTCTCCCCGAGGGTGCAGTTGTTTTATATTATATTTTCAGGCAAGTATAATCTGCCACTTCGTCGGTGATTTCAATTGGTGGAGAGTGGTGGTCATCTTCGGCAAGAAAAGTCTGCCTCAGGCTGTCTCTTGTAGTGTTGGAGGATTTCAGGATTTCATGGCGGTTACTTGGTCATTTAAGTGAGCATGTTTGACAATCAGTCATTCGATCAATCAATCAATCAACGACCCCTTTCGGGGACCACTCAGAAGAAGAAGACTCGAACTTTCCTGGTTCGGGGGCAGGCCTGCATTGTACTATTTGGGTGGGTCAGAGCTGCGTAGCGTGGGCGCTTTACAAAAAGGGACAGAGGCGGGACGCAGGACCAACGCTCGCATCCCTTGAAGTGGGTGACCACTTCTAGGGATGGAGCGGAGGATATATTGGAGCTGTTGTGGTGTCCACAGCTGGGGATATTCCATGGTGGTAGCTGGAGTTCTTATCTGAAAAACATCTTCGGTGTACCTGCTTATTGGAAGAAGGTGGAATTAGAATATGGATTAAGTGCGTTATAGTTAAGTTGTAATTAAGATAGCCTGATTATTTGGTGTGTGCTTGTCGCTATGGGGGAGAGTATGAGATGCACGAATCTTTACATTCGTAAGAGCAGTAACATACTCTCGTGCTTGGGACCCCAATCGTTCCCTATTTATTATTTAGTTTTAAGGTGCCGGGGATCGCGAGCGTTTTGAGTGGGCTGAGCTTCCTAGTCTGCGAGTGAGTTTGCAGCGGGACGGTAACAGGTCTAGCACACTAGACCACACCCGAGGGTGTTTCTTTCCTATTGTGCCCTTCGCCGGTAGTCGCCTCATTTAGGTTAGTTTAAGTTTATTTGAATTTGGGGGTACCGGGGATCGCGATCGTTTAATGCGGTTTGAGCTCCCATGGCTTTCAGTGGGAGGGCAACAGGTCTAGCACACTAGACCACACCCGAGGGTGTTTCTTTCCTGTTGTACCCTTCGCTGGTTGCGGACTTATTTAGTTTAATTTTAGTTTTGGGGTATTCGGAGGCGTCGGGGATCGCGGGAGTTTTTGTTCAGAGGTGCCATATTTACTCCAGGACTCTGATTTGCTGGGAATGTGTGGGCAGGGTAGTTTGGTTCCGCGCATTGTAGCATGCCTGGAGCAGGACATGTCGTACCGTGGGGTCGCAGTAGTTTTGCTTGACAGTGGCTTGACCTACCTACCCTTCCCCTTTGCTCCCCATGTTGTTTTAGTGCGCTGACTGTTGAGTGATTATCAGTTTGAATTTGATTGGTCTTCAGAGAATGTTTTGACTATCTTTCCGGAGGGAGCTTGGTTTTGTTTGCCGTTTATTCTTATGTGCTCTTTTAGGTCGGCGATTAAGTCGCTGTTGGACGTTAATCGGTTTAGCGTTTTATCAGCGATTGTCCGGAGTCTGACTTCGATCATATCGATTGCGGCCTCTTCGTGGAGGTCGATTATGTGGGTCCTAGGGTGGGCCCTGGGCGCGATTCGTAAAGCATGATTTTGAACTTTTTGGAGTTTTTGAAGGTTAGTTTTGCTGAGGCTACTGGTTACTATGGCCCCATATTCTAGAACCGGCCTAATGAAAGTTTTGTACAGTTTTAGTAGGACCTGTTTGTTGGCACCCCAGTCTTTGCCCCTGATCATTTTTAGGAGGTTGATGCGTTTGCTGGCTTTCGCTACCGTATTGGAGATGTGCTGGTTAAGGTTAAGTTTACTATCTAAAGTGACGCCTAGAAACCTGGCTTCCTTGTAGGTTTTTAGTCTGGTGTCGTAGAGGGATACAACGATACTGGGGGTTGTTTTTTTCTTAGTGAAGATTAGTTTTTGGGTTTTTTGTGGATTTAGTTTGATGCGCCATTTGGCGCACCATTCTTCCAGATCATCGATGGCATCTTGTAGCCTATTTTCGATGATGTCACGGTTTCTACTGGCCGTGTAAAGTGCCTTGTCGTCTGCAAATTGGGAGATTTCGACGTGGTTGTCTGCTACCTTGTAGATATCGTTAACGTATATTATGAAGAGAAGTGGACTGAGGACTGACCCTTGTGGGGTGCCAGCCTCCAGTGCCACTTCTTCAGAGATTTCGCGGTTAACTTTAACTTTGATTTTCCTGTCGGTTAGGAAGGAGGATATGATTCTTAGTATTTTATTTGGAAGATTCATTTTGGCTAGTTTATATTTTAGGCCGTTGTGCCAAACAGAGACAAAGGCTTTTTCTACGTCGAGGAGGATTGCTGCCCCGACTTCATTTTGCGATAGTGCGGTTTTCATGTATTCGATTAAACGGTACACGCGTTCGATCACTTCTTTTTGGTTTCGGTAGGCCCTTTGCCATTTATTAAAAAAATTGTTTGATTCTAGGTGGTTTCGAAGTTTGTTGGTTAGGGCACGTTCGACTACTTTACCTACGCAGCTTAGTAGGCTTATCGGCGGTAGCTACTAGGGTTTTTTCGGTCTTTGTCGGGCTTGGGAATCATGACTCCAACCGCTACTTTCCAGCATTTTGGGAAGTAGCCGGTTGAGAGGCATAGGTTGTAGATGTCGGTGAGTCGGCTTATGTAGATGTTCGGGGTTTGTTTTAGAATTTTGTAGGAGATGTCATCCTCCCCAGGGGAGGAGGAGTTTTTGCATTTTCGAATTATGTTCATAATTTCGTTGGTAGTGATGGGACCAGCCAGGTCCTCATCATCACCGACTTCGTCCGTAATATCAAATTTGGGTTCGAAGATGTCTTTGTTATGTTCAACAAAGGCGTCAACTTCGTTACGGAAATTATCATCGAAATTTGTCCCTTCGTGGGGGCAGTGGGTTCCCTTGAGAAACTCTGCGAACGCGTTGGCTTTTGTTTTGTCATCGAGGGCCGGTGTGCCATCTTGTTTGTTGAGTGGGGAGGTATTCATTTTGTTGCTTTTTTGGCCTGTCAGGGTTTTGAAGGTATCCCAGAATTGTTTGGGGTTGCTTTGTTCGTTGAGCTCCCCTGTGGCAGTTTCCCATCTTTTTTTGTTATCAGTCTTGATTGCCTTTTTCACCTGATTGTGGAGGCAGTTATAGATTGTTTTGAGGTCCCTTTTGAGTATTGGGTCAGTTTCATTCTGGTAAGCTCGGATGGCTTTGCGCTTCTCTTTGATTAGGGCTGGCGTCTGAGGGGAGATGGTGCTTTTCCGGGGATGGACTATCTTTTTGGGGCACAGCTCGTCAAGTGCCGAGTTTAGGCACTCTCCAAGGTTCCGGCAGGCTGTTTCCAACTCCGCGATGTTTTGGGGATCGTTTGTTTCTAATATCATCTCTACTGCGGTCCTAAAGTGGTCCCAATTAATTTTGTTTAAGTTTCGTCTGCGGATGGGGTCATAGTAGGCTGGCCCTTTGATACACTGGTAGGTGGCGTGGACTGGGAGGTGATCGCTTCCCATTTCATCGTCGCCGACGTAGAAGTCGCCGATGTTGTTGATTAGTGAATTACTTATTATGATAAGGTCGAGAATGTCTGGCCTGCGGTTCGGGTCACTGCTGATATAGGTGTTGGATTCCTTATCGTTGACTACGTGGAGATCGTACTTTTCAATAATGTTGGAAAGTGCATCCTTATTGGGCCCCGTACTTTGGCAGCCGAAGGACTGATGCTTGGCGTTGAAGTCGCCAAGGAAAACGCACTTTTTGTATTTGTCTGTGAAGTATTCAAAGACATTTTCGTTTACAATTTTGCTGGGGTCGTTATAGTACGAGATTATTGCCGTGGGTTTTTTATCGGTTTTGACTTCGATCGCTACCATCTCAGCGTCGAGGTGGTCAACGGGGATTATTTTGTATTTAAGATTCAGCCTTATCAGTAGAGCAACGCCCCCTCCCGTTTGGACGTGGCGATCTCTTCTGACAACGCTGAATCCAGTTACATTGAAGTTTTTATTGGGCTTCATCCACGTTTCATTTATAGAAATTATGTCGGTGTTTTCAAAGTAATTAATCATCTCGTGCTTTTTTCCATTAACGCTACGAGCGTTCCACTGGGCTATTTTGATTGACATGACTGTTTGTTTAAGGTGACGGGTGCTTGGGCGGTGGGATCAAACAGTCTCTCTTAGCACCTTTTAATTGCGGCTTCAATTATTGAGGGATTGACTTGGGATTTGAAAAGTCCAGAAGCCATTTTACTGACATCTTTGCAGATGTCAGCAAGACGGACTTCGTAATGTTTGTTTGATACTGCGAAGATTGACCCTGCCAGGAGGGAGCAGATTGAATGGGGGAGGAGGCGTTGTGCGGCTTGTTCAGATCTAGTTTTTTTATTTCGATGGTTTCTTTAACTTTTTTTTATAGTGGGGGCACCCTTTGAAGTTACTGGGATGGTTCCCCTTGCAGTTTGGGCAGGTGAGGACAGCTGGTCGGCATGAGCTGGAGATATGATTCTCTCCGCATTTCATACAAACCATCTGCCCCCTACATTTATTAGCCAGATGCCCGAACCTCTGACACTTGTGGCATTGTACCGGGGGAGGGTTGTTTCTGTAGTCTTCAGTGGCATGGTGCCTGCTATTAATGTAAACACCAGTGCTCATTAACCTAGTTTTTGTTGCTCTGTCTGGGCAGATCGCTTTAATTTTCCATAATTTAAATAACTCAAGAATAAAATTTTGAAACTAAAACTGGTCACGGACTTCGCACATTATGAGTGTCCGAAAATCGAACTTGGAAAATCATTCATAGAAATAGGAATAAGCATAAATTCCCCCTAAGCTATTATGGAAATCCTCTTTAAGAACTCTATTTATTTTATGGTCTAATAAAAAAATACATTTTGTCAAACAGAAAATATATATGATAAAAAAAAATGCACAGTAGTGTGAATGTAGAGAATTAGCCGTGAAACGCGAGAATTACCTCCCTTGCCGCAATCTTTGAATGTTTTTGTCGTGGATGCGCAACTTTGTGTTGGACCGTGTTATGGTTTTCTGGAATTCTTCAGATAATTTTCCAAAGCCGTTATGCATTATTATCCCTTTATCAAAAGTATCAGAAAAAAAACTTTGGGTTTCACAAATCAACGAGGAACACCCACAAACCTAATTCTGCTATGCAGGAAACAACGACACTCATAGACTTGTAATCCGAAATTCGTACGTTATGGATTTATTTCTGATTTAATATCTAGTTTAAACAATATTTATTTGAATTTGTTATCTGTATACATTACACAGTGGATAGTAAAAAAAAGCATAATACGGAATACAATAGTACACAAAATAACATAGATATACGAAGAATTAGGTTGCTATGTAAAGAAGGGATTCGACAGGAAGCGGAAAGCTTATGTGAGTCGTCTCCCTTGCTAGTTTATCAGTTACCCAAGCAGGTGGTATATATAAGTAAGTCAATAGATCATCTCACATATCGTAACCCGTGATCTCCCTATCTTCGTACACCGGATTAACCCTTCATCCAACGCAAATAGAAGTCGACGGGTGTAGAGAAAAGAATTCGCATTAACCACCGGATTTTTCAGAAGCAGCCCGCGACCGCAGTCGGAACGAGCTCGACGACCTCGCTCCGAAGATGGTCACAAGGCTTAACTTCGGAAATAAACTTAATAACATAATAAAGTTTGAAAGACATGCTATTTGGAAAAGTGGCCGATATTGATCATCACGAGAGGTGAAGGGGGGGGGGGGTGTAGAACACCGGGAAACGGTATGTGAGAGTGTTTAAACTACAACGTGATCTGGAAAGGAAGGCTATTAGGAGAATTAGGTGGAGCAATTCTCAGCCAGTTTGGATAATTAATGCATTAAGTACACTCTAGAAAGGCGTAAGTGCTTAGTTTGTTTCCCTTAGTTCATTGAGTGGGAACTTATGAATACAGAAGTACTAGTGCAGGGCGCAGTCGTGGCGGCGTTGGGCTGCAAGGGAAGTTGGCAGGTGTGAAGGGGCATATTCGTTCTGTTAATCTAGTAGGATAATAATGTTGTCCGATAATATGGTGATATTAAGTGCTTAAATCATAGACAGTCATTGGAATCGTTTGCTTGATAAAATGAAGTCGTGTACCACTTCAAAGATAATGCGGTTGTCTTCGTAATTTAAAAATTCTGAGCCAAAGAGAAGTGTGGATAGATCTACGTCGAAGGGGAGCAGGTTAATTGAATGATTACGTGCATCTGAGAATGTTGGGCAATGAAATAAAAAGTGATCAGGAGTCTCATGCTCGCCACACTCACATAACGGGCTTGGTGATAAGTGATTATCATACAAGTGTAGATTAAGGTTACTACATTGCAGGCGTAACCTGCAGTGATATATTTGAGCTGCGCGAGATTTCGCGTTGCTATAAAACCTTGGAGGCCGTTGATTACGATCATTTAGGAAAGACTTGAAATTAATCAATGACGAGTTCTCGCGGACAGTCAGGGGAAGATTATTCCATTGGTCAGTGACGCTGGGAATGAAGGAAGTCTTGTACAGCTGAGTCCGACAAAAAGGGATTCGGTGATTTTGACTTGATCGGAGGCTGAGTGATGGACTAGTCGAAGAGGCAAGTGGGGGTAATTTGTTGGAGATGTATGGAGGTGACATGCGATGATACATTTTGAAAAACTGAATTAACTTATGTTTGCGACGCCTTTCTTGCAGGGGGTCCCATCGCGTTTCAGAATAGAATAACGACTTACTAGCACTGATGGTTGCCCCCGTAATGACCCTTGCTGCCGCAATTTGAATTTTTCCCTGTTCCGCCGCTTTGGTTAAGGAACAGTTATCCCAAACAGTATCTGCGTATTCAAGCAAGGGCCTAATAAAAGCAAAATATATTTTTTCTAAAACACCACGATCCAAGTTAAATTTGTGCCGCCTCAGTAAGTCCAAACGAGACCAGGCTTTAGAGCAAATATGGTCGATGTGATCGTTCCAGGTACACGTGCTATTTAGAATCACTCCTAAGTGTTTGTGGTTGGAAACTTCGCATATCTGAGAACTGCCTAAGAATAAAGGTGGATGTGAGATGGGGCTACTTTTACAGCAGAAGATCACCCGAAACGCCAATACTCTCCAGCTTGTAAATTAGACCAACATGCCATACTTTG
The DNA here is from genome assembly GCA_031216915.1 of Pictodentalium vernedei. Lineage (NCBI taxonomy): Eukaryota > Metazoa > Mollusca > Scaphopoda > Dentaliida > Dentaliidae > Pictodentalium > Pictodentalium vernedei. Next base: position 674,533,781 of record CM062295.1, on the reverse strand, counting down.
TCAAAGGCCTTACTAACATCACAGAAGACAACCCTAACTTCTTTACCTTCATCAAGGGCACGACAAAATTCATCATATATGTCAGACAGTTGGAGAACCGTTGAGTCACTAGGTGTAAAACCTGACTGAAATTGACTAAGAACGTTGTTGTCAATTAAAAATGTCCACAAACGTTTGAATATACATTTTTCAAGAAGTTTACCAACACAGCTGATCAGTGATATTGGGCGATAGTTTATAACAGAATTTGAGGGTTGTTTCTTCAGAATTGGGGAGACGTTTGCTTTTTTCCATAGTGACGGAAAGAACGAGTTGTTCATTAATATGTTGAATAAGACCGTGAGTGGCTCGCATAGGGAGGATTTACATTCTTTGAGGAGACGCGGACTTATTAGATCTGGGCCAGACGCCTTGGACACTTTTATCGACTTCATTGCAGTACATACTTCGCTACAGTGTAGGACGATACTATAAATACTTTGTGGAGTATGGACTGGCGGGCCTTGTAGAGAAGCATCCGAATCATCAACAGTTGAGATAGAACTGAAGTATTCATTAAAAACGTCAGCTTTCTCAACATTTGATGAGTATATTTTGTTTGAGTGGATGAGAGTAGGAATTCCCCCGGCGTTATTACTGTTGATAAATGTTTTCAGGGTCTTCCACCACCGTGATGGTGGGGTTTCATTGCTCCTTAGAGTAGACTGTACTTTTGACAAGTATAATGCTTTGGCCTTCCTGATAGCCGATACAACTTCGTTCCGTTTCACTTTGTATTTCGCCCAGGCATGTGGAAGATCGGTGCGTTTCGCAATACGATACAAGCGTTTTCTCTGTCTGATAAGTAATCTTATTTCGTTATGCATCCATTTCGGTTGAGCAATTCTCGTGGTAATAAATTTGTTAGGTATATGGATGGATGCAGTATCGAGTATTTGGTCGGTAACATTAGAAACTATAGTATCTAGGCATGGATTATCAAAAAGAGAGTTCCAGTCGACGTTAGCGAAGGCTTCATTCAACGATTCATAAAATTTAATATCTGTGGTGGCATCAGTTTCAACACTCACAGCCATATCTCGACTACAGCTCAAGCCAAAATAATATCCCATTTTCGAGCGATTTATTCCTGGAAATTAATAAATATACCCCCCCCCCCCCCCCCCTCCTCCCCGAAAAAGTACCAATCTCTCGTTCAGGTTTTGACTGTGCCTATGGAGAAAAACAGCAGTAATCGCCTTTACATACCCCTCTTACTGTAAAATTGGTATAAGCGGTGTTATCCAATTAGCCACAAACTTGGAAACAGGATACGCGACTCTGTATTATCCACCCAAAAATACGAGTTAGGTGTCGACTTGGAAAAAATAAAAATAAAAATAATACGGACAATGTCGGGTTTGAAAGCCATTGCGACCTGAATAATTTATGAATCGTCGAGAGTTCTTTGGTTCGGGTGTGTGCATTGGCAGCGAGTTCAGGACTTCGAGCTGGAAGGAGGACTAGGAATTATGCCTAACTACAAAAATTCTGTGTTCTAATTAGAAATGTAGGTACGTAATTGGGGATCTATTGTGTTTGCGAACAATGGGTCGCCTACCCCCTTTACATTTAAACATCACTGAAATTTAAATGATGGAGGTAGATTGTTTTCTTGTTCATCATGTTCTGTCGCTCATCAAAACCGTCCTCAGGTGTTTAACAGCTAATTATGGACCAGTGCGTTTAAAATTGACAAATTCAAGTAATGTCAGGCCTCAAAGGCAATGACAATAATATTTTTTTTAAATTAAAAAAAAAAAAAAAACGCTAATATTAAGGTGATAACATTCAATTTTTTTGTTAATCATAAAAAAAATCACCCGCGCGGTATCGTGTTTTACAAGCCTGTATCAAGTGTTTTATGTTGGACGTTTACTGAAGAATAAGCCAGCCATCTAAGTGAAAACATGAAAGAAGTACCATTCTCTAATTACACACGTGGGGGCGCGGTAGCGTTGTGTACTAAGGTGTACTGCACGTCGAGTGTGCTCTTGACTTCAACCAATACTAACCCTATGTGGAGTATGCCAGTTGCTTGCCTTTACTCGGTGGTTCTCTTTGGCTTCTTCCAACTCTCCGACACGAGGTAGCACTGACTGTCGAAAGTGTCATTTACTCACCCAATAAATAAATAACTACCATTCTATTATAAACGTTTTTCCCTTTATCCAAAAATTTATCATAACTGACCTAGTTTCTTTTCCGAGTATTGCGGGGAAAATCAGCAGCGCTCTCCTTTAAACAACCCTCACACTGTAACAGTGGTATAAACGCTGTTACCCGATTAGCCTAAAAATGATAAAAGGAGACGCGACTCTGTATACGGACACAATTCGGACTCCCGCGTTGTGCCCTTGGGCAAGGCACTTAACCACAATTATCCACATGCGAGCACGATTACGCCGTGTACTAAGGCGTACTGCACGTCGATAATACGCATGTCTTCAACCAATCTAACCCCGCTGTGTGGCAGTGCGGATTTACGATGTTGGGGAGCTGGCAGTTACTCGTCGTTGCTCGGTGTTTTATTTAGAAATGTGGGCATATTTGTGGTAATGCCGAAATCACAATTTACTGACTCCCCCATCTTCTCACTGACAAAAACATGAGTAAATTGTGTACGTTTAATTATAAAACAGCGCAAGTCGAAACGAAATCTGATTCATTGAACCACATTACAGAGCATGTCAAAATTAATTTTCGAACGCCATTTTTAAGCGTGTCCCTATGTGTGACTACCAGCAGCTATGACTATAGCGTAACTTTGAGTAAATACTTATTTTGTACAAAACTCAACACCTTTCCCTCACAAATACCTATATCAAAACAAGATAATACGCGAGAATGCATTGTGTACCAGCTTTTTGTTGATAAAATATGTCCTGTATACATTCCCGAATATTGTTAATGTACTCGCTTAATAGCAGCCAACTTTTTATTGAATCACAGATCAACGGGAATGGTTTGGTTTGAAAAAAATGCCGAATACTCACAAAGTTTTATTCGGTAATTTACGTGGATTTCCGAAAGTGAGCGAATGTCAAACTTGTCGACAAAGGCACTCTGCAGTTTAGGAGACACCACCGAAAAAATAAAACAATGAAAAAATCTGAGATATATTGCATTTTTTAATTATCGATATTACTCGGAGATTAAAATTAATCAAATTCATTAGTAATAAATTACTAATTGATATGAAATCTGCAACCAAACGATAATTTCGTATATGCGGCTGGCCGCTTTTTAGTTGTTTGTAATGTTTCGGAATGTATCCCTATTGGTGAGAGCTTCTGTCCAGTTTAATGGTTATTGAATGGAGCTTAGAGTTATCCTTACTACTTGTTGGTGGGATTTTCTGCTTGTTGGCTGGTGTTTCTCGCTATAGACTGATAGATCGAACACTGTAAAGTGCCTACGGGCTGCGTGAAAGTGTAAACCGCATTTCAGACTTTTATCCTGGCTTGAGACAGGTTAAGTGTCTCCATATGTTATCGCCTTAATGGTCTTTTATACTTTTGTTTGTTTTTAGTCCATCTTTTCTTTCTGCACTCTCGCTACCAAGAATTCCATTCTGTTTCCTCAGTGTTTCCCGGTTGCTTTCTTCAGGGGTGTGTTCATTGTAGCATTGCAGAGTTGCTGTTTCCTCGAACAAAGTCCAAGCGTTCTTATTTCTGATCAGATCCCTTGGGATATTTTGATCTTTAAGGATGTTTCCCAAAATTTTCCACCCTGTCGGTTGAAAATCTTTTCTTTTTCGCAGCAGATCATTTATTAGATCACACATATTGGAGCCCGAAATTGTAATGCCGTTATACACAAGTCGATCTTTCTCATCCCAGGATAAATTGGGTATATTCTTTATTATCTGGAGTAACAAAAGCGTCTTCTGCTGCATGGAATCTGGTATAACGGCTAACCAGTCCGGATGATTTTCCACTGAAAAACTAGTCGTTAAGGAGTGTGGTTTGGTGTTTTCTTTGCGTAAATTTGATTGGCGCTGAAAGATTGTCTGGTTCAGCAGCCCTTTCTCTTCAGAACTCGATGTTGGAGATTCAGTAATCGGTCTCATACCCTGGTCTATGGGCGGGACAGCTACAGCATTCGGGGGTGTGCGTATTTCCTGCAACTGTTCACTCCCCCATGGTTCAATACACTGAATTCTGCTTGAGGGTAGGCTGGTTGAGTCATCTATAGGTTTTTTCCCTCAGTGATTCCCCCATCACTAGCGATTTTACTGGCTCTAGCTTATTTGCAAGCCACAAAATATTTCCACTTGTTAATGCATTGTTCCAACTAAAGGCAGATTTCATATGCACTGGAGGATAGGATGGCTGGTTACAGACAGATCTGGTTGTTAACTCGGCTGTATTTGGGTTCGCTCCCCCTTTAGTGTGTTTAAAATTTACATTTTTGTGTAATTTTCGTCTGTGTCGATAATAATGAGTTTCATGAGAGTAAGATTTTTGACACAATTCACAGACGTAGCGTGAGTTCATCATTTTCAGAAGCGAGTTAATAGAGTGGCAATACAGTTCCAACACTCTTCCATTTATATGTATGAATAAGATGGGTCCCACCCCAACCTGTCAATCGCTGATTGGCTAATTATATATCAAGATAAGGAGGGTTCTACCCCAACCTGTTGATCATTGGTTACTTCAAATTCTCACACAGTGCATTGTGGGAAATTACAGTGGTAGAGCTCTGAGGTAAGATAAGTTTTTGCTCAACTTCACACAAATTGATATAGTTTACTTCAAAAAAAGAAACATCAAAGTCACATTCATGACAAGCCGAGGTAGCACATCTGAACCACCAACTCCACACTGTTTAATCAGATAATCTATTTAATCAGATAATCACATGTGCATATCGGTTTTTCATTGGTTTTTCATCAGTTTCCATCGGTTTTTCATTGGTTTTATCGGTTTTCATCGGTTTTTATCGGTTTTACAATTCGATAAGACGGTTTTTAGTGATTTTACAATTCGATAAAACGGTTTTTAGTGATTTAAATCACGTAAAATGATCACTAGTGATCACGTGACGTCACGTAAATGATCACTAGTGATCACTGACGTCACGTAAATGATCACTAGTTATCACGTGACGTCACGTAAATGAGCACTAGTGGTTTTTAGTGATTTAAATCACGTAAAATGATCACTATTGATCACGTGACGTCGCGTAAATGATCACTAGTGATCACGTGACGTCACGTAAATGATCACTAGAAGTCACGTGACGTTAACAAAAAATTGAATGTTATCACCTTAATATTTAAAAAAAATATTATTGTCATTACCTTTGAGGCCTGACATTACTTGAATTTGTCAATTTTAAACGCACTGGTCCATAATTAACTGTTAAACACCTGAGGACTGTTTTGATGAGCGACAGACCATGATGAACAAGAAAACAATCTACCTCCATCATTTAAATTTCAGTGAAGTATAAATGTAAAGGGGGTAGGCGATCCATTGTTCGCAAACACAATAGATCCTCAATTACGTACCCACATTTCTAATTAAAACACAGAACTTTTGTAGTTAGGCACAATTCCTAGTCCTCCTTCCAGCTCGAAGTCCTGAACTCGCTGCCAATGCACACACTCGAACCAAAGAACTCTCGATGATTCATAAATTATTCAGGTCGCAATGGCTTTCAAACCCGACATTGTCCGTATTATTTTTATTATTATTTTTTCCAAGTCGACACCTAACTCGTATTTTTGGGTGGATAATACAGAGTCGCGTATCCTGTTTCCAAGTTTGTGGCTAATTGGATAACACCGCTTATACCAATTTTACAGTAAGAGGGATATGTAAAGGCGATTACTGCTGTTTTTCTTCATAGGCACAGTCAATACCTGAACGAGAGATTGGTACTTTTTTCGGGGAGGAGGGGGGGGGGAGTATATTTATTAATTTCCAGGAATAAATCGCTCGAAAATGGGATATTATTTTGGCTTGAGCTGTAGTCGAGATATGGCTGTGAGTGTTGAAACTGATGCCACCACAGATATTAAATCAGAAATAAATCCATAACGTACGAATTTCGGATTACAAGTCTATGAGTGTCGTTGTTTCCTGCATAGCAGAATTAGGTTTGTGGGTGTTCCTCGTTGATTTGTGAAACCCAAAGTTTTTTTTCTGATACTTTTGATAAAGGGATAATAATGCATAACGGCTTTGGAAAATTATCTGAAAAATTTCAGAAAACCATAACACGGTCCAACACAAAGTTGCGAATGCACGACAAAAACATTCAAAGATTGCGGCAAGGGAGGTAATTCTCGCGTTTCACTGCTAATTCTCTACAATCACACTACTGTGCATTTTTTTTTATCATATATATTTTCTGTTTGACAAAATGCATTTTTTTATTAGACCATAAAATAAATAGAGTTCTTAAAGAGGATTTCCATAATAGCTTAGGGGGAATTTATGCTTATTCCTATTTCTATGAATGATTTTCCAAGTTCGATTTTCGGACACTCACAATGTGCGAAGTCCGTGACCAGTTTTAGTTTCAAAACTATACAATCAACGAGGGCCCGCACACACACCTTGGATTTCGAGGTGTCAACAACTACACAATGGAGCTCCCAATTGTTATACAAGAGACACTGGTCAGAGTGAAGGCTACCCTTGCTACCACCTGGAGCATCCAGGTGCTCAAGGGTAAAATTCACCTGACAGTGGATTTTGAGAAGGAAACCGAACCGCCGTCCTTGGAGAGGTGTAGCACCTTTCGCGAGGGGATTTCCCCCCGCACTGGTCACCCTCCAAGTGATACGGACTCGCAGGATGATGCCAAGAATACGGAAGCAGCCGAAGGAAAGAACAAAAGGAGAAGAAAGAAGGAACCTTCCGCCAGACGACGTGATGCCCGCCGACTGACGGTGATTATGGAGAAGAAAAGGATGGAAAAGGAAGAGATGGAGGCGAACCATGGCGTTGAAAGCTCAATGCCTAAAAACCCTGGCCGTTCCACGTCCACGCCGGTTCCCCCCCCCCCCCCCACACACACACTCCTGTGGTGGGGCCGGAGGATGCTGGTTCGCCAGGCAACACTCCAATCTCTAGTCAATCAATCTAGACAACAGTTGGTCAATGGGTAATTTTACTAGGAAAGGGACATTGAATGGGTCCCGACCATGTCAGATAACGTATTTCGACGTAAACCGTTTAACTTGTACGAATGGGTATAGTTCTCTCAACGTCTGTTCGTATGCTGGAGACTCCGCTCTGCCTCATCGATCGACGCGAAATTTGGTTCCTAGGGATATCTGAACACAAATAGTGACAGGGAATGAGTCCTGGCCGTGTGATACGTCGCGTCAACCCCTTAACAACAACAACAATGGGATGCAATTCTACATTTTCAGAGACATCGAGCTAAAATCAGCACATTTGGTTATTTATTTATCAGAAGTCACATAGACAAGGTGAATGATACGTGCGACATGCTTTTAAATATAGCAACAAGGCGTGTCCAGTATTTTCAGAGGTATTGAAATTCGGCATCTAGAGGTAATATATTATCAGGAGTAAAATGTGTAGGGTTAAGTTTTATTTATTGATATTTAACAACACTTTCGACAGTCAGGGTCATCTAGTATCGGACACTTTTACGGGAGAATATGTAACTTATCCGTTTTGTACTTCGACAATTTCTTTTAGCACACTGCACAGGTCAGTCAGTTCACAGAATCCCATTTCACGGAATCCGATAAGAACCCCACTTACGGAGTCCCTTTTTGGAAAACGTCGGTGGCTATGGAATCCCCTTTTCTGAAATGAGTTGAAGAATCGTATATGGAGTCACTCGATAGAGCAGTCGCTCTATGGGATTCGAGTCATACAAGCAATAGTTATGGTATAGTGCATGGCTTGGTGTTGACTATGCCCATATAGTGCCCAGTAAGGTGGTGTAGTTCCCAACGCGAAGCGGCGGAGGGAACTACACCACCTCCCTGGGCACTATATGGGCGTAGTCAACGACAAGACATGCACTAATCCTTATATTATATCGAATACCCATCAAGAAAAACATCTGTCCGATTTGTTAATCTATTACCAAGGTAGCAGCCATACCAACCAGCGTTATATAGAATAACATTCGAAACGCTAACTTGGATTATTGATATGAGCAGAAGACAAATTTTGAATCGGTCGGCAAGGTTGAACAAAACACTTCCCCAAACGGAACTGTGTATTCTAGAATCGCGCAACTCGCGAATGTAAGCTAACATTTTCGAAATTTGACAACGCAGTTTGATAATTTCCACACATTTGTCACACATATACATTACTGAATGGGTCAGTACCGGATACAAAACTCCGAAGATTCAAATCAATTCCATTATTTATTCGTTTACTGCCCAAAACATGCAATTAAATAGCGAAATAATATGAGCAGCGAAACAAACGATTTTTCATACGGACGTGTTCTCATGAAAGATGTATCGAGGTGTGGATCATTCTCTTCGAAATGAGATATGGATCATCTTCTCAAGGAATAAAATGAACGCCTCGGAAAATGTGACTTCAACAATGGAAAAGCGATACATTTTTCCACAATGATTTCTTTCCGGGTCGTGTTGTGGATGTTGTGCCTCTGTGAATCGATATTTAAATTTAGTCTGATTAGTTGTATTCGTCCAGTACGAAAATAAAACTGATATAGTAGTGTGCTAAAAATAGAAAACGTGTAGTGCCTGGTTGCAGTGCCAGGTCAGTTCTGTGGATGCAAACTACACGAAATAGGGTATCATCTTTCCGCCAATCAGAATGCAAGAAAGTCACGTGAGATATAATATGAGATAGTTATCAAGCCTGTAGTAATGAATTCTAATGATACAAGTCAGTTGTAATCTTACAAGGACACAAGAGGTGCAGGAGACTATAGTATTAAGTGAATACATTCGATCATTGGACAGATAGCACAGGACATGGTGGAAGCTGATGGAAAGACAACCTATATAGGAGCTGTATACGATTCGTATAGAAGCTTTGAATACCCGTTTATGGAATCCCTCCTATGGAATCAATTTTGTGGAATCCCTATAGAATCCCTTTTTGGGAAACGTCGGGGTTTATAGAATCCCTTTTTTCCCAAATGTGTCGACGAGCAGTATTTTGAGTCATTCGTTCGAGCAAATACTCCATGGCTTATATTTGCTCGATGATATTCAAGTCGAACGAGTAATCACTTTTCAGTAACTGATCGATAGTTTATTAGGGGAACTTGTAACATGTATGAAAAAGTTGTTCGGGCAAGCAGTAGTGGAATGATAGTGATATGAACTTGGAGCCTTAGTGGCATTAACGTTCCGAGAGCCGTAGTAGTACCTCAAGTTAGTAATGGTTGAGACACGAACAGAATGGTGGTAGTCAATTGTAATGGTACAAGGCCTTAATGATACAAAACTGCAATGTTGATAGAACGCTATAGTTTTATGTGAATACAGTCAGGTCTGGCATTCTTTGGGAGTGCATTTCGATACATTTTGAGTGCAGAAGACAGTGACATAAGACTTGAATGCAATATTTTGAATAATGTGAAGGTGTGTGTGCAATTTTTTCCACTATGTAGGTGAATGAAGAACAAAAAACTGAGGAGGGCAATTTTTTGCACCTCTTGATTTTCTTGAATGCCAGACCTGTTTGGGACTGCCTTTAAAATCTTTTATCATTTCGTCCCCTGAGTTCCAATGTGTTCTTTGTGCCTACTGGCACAGAGAACACATTGGAACTCAGGGGACGATTTGTCAATGTTGTATTGATTCGCAATAATTCATGACTCATTCTGTGTTGCATTTCGATACATTTTGAGTGCAGAAGACAGTGACATAAGACTTGAATGCAATATTTTGAATAATCTGAAGGTGTGTGTGCCAATTTTTTCCACTATGTAGGTGAATGAAGTACAATTTTTCAGTCGCAATATTAATACCTTGTCGTGAATACAAACAGAATAGCGTCCAAGTTTTTGCTTTGAAAATTTCAGGTTCAATTGCACTCCCAAGCAATTTGAGGAGGGCAACTGTTTTGCACTCCTTGATTTTCTAGATTGCCAGGCCTGTACAGTGGAAGCTGTATGGTGATGAGTAGTCTAGAAGCTAGTAGCTGAATAGGGTTAGGAAACATCTCTATCTTTAGATAGATGTTCCCCAACAGGTATCCTCTGTAAGGTATCCTCCAAACGTATCCCCTAGTACTATATCGTCATGTCATAGGTATCCTTCAATACCCAGATGAACATAAGAGCAGTAAAAAGAGCCACTCTTTCGAGCAATTGCTCTATAGGTCATTTGCTCGATGGGATTCGAGTCGTTCGAGCTATGACTTATCAGTAACTGCTCCATGAATTCTTGGCTTTAGGAATGATGTTGGCTTGTGTTGTACACAAGGGAGATAACTCTGCATACAGGTTATAGGAAACCAAGCACTGTGATTATAAGACTTGGACGAGGGAACCAGAGATAGTTTGGTCCAGATAGACTGTCAGTGTTAGAGTAGCATTTGTAATAGGCATAAAACATGGGATTCTGGGAAAACCAGGACCATTACTCCTAGTAAGTAGAACATACCCCCAGGAGATATCTCAGTCCTATAGCACAACGTGCTAAGCCGATAAAATGGGGGAATACAAGTCCGTTTTGGATTGATTTTGGCGATTTGGGGGGGGGGGTGATTGTCGGGTTGTTTGTGGTAATTCTACAAATCGGCAAAGTACTATTGTACAACGGAATGCGCCTGTTATTGTAAAAGAAGGAGGAATCCAAAGCAAATAAAGTCGATTTGAGTGATTTGGAGGGATTGCCGGGATGTTTGTTGTAATTCTACGAAGTACACGAACCGAGAAACTACTCCTCTTCAATCCAGCATACCCTCCGAGCATGCCTCTGTCCTATTGTAGGCCTTTGGGTAACATAGCAACCGAGCTTCCATAAAAACCAAGATGGCGGCCTCCAGTATACAAAATGGACGACTGAAACACGTATCACCTTAACAACACCGCGTATCACTATGGTAATGGCGTCTCAACATGGCTGCGGGTTACCATGACAACACAAAAAGGTGCCACTGAGTCTCGTGAAGTGACGTCACGTCCGGGGTCCTGCTGATGGGACACGAAGCGTACACGATATACTACTGTCATTGTATATGGCCTGAAATGCACTGGCAACAATCCAGGAGAGGCAACTCGTACCAGCTCAGTTTAACCCTTTGAACCATGTGGGTATTTCCCAGTCCATTTCAATGACATCAATTGGGTGAGTCCACATTCATTATTTGAGGGTAGACCAATTAATATTTTCAACGTGCAGCCTTGGGGCTGCACGTTGAAAATATTGATTTTTTTACCATACAAATTCACGAAGCAACCTTCTACGATATGGCTTCAAATAACATCACGATTAGAGATCGGAATGGGTCTCTCGGATCCAAAGGTTTAATGTAAGGGGTCGCCACTAGATCGCTGCCAATTATTGACCATTGGTCTGAAAAGCTCATGAAGAAGAGCGAGGTGCGGACGTAGGCTACACATGAAATTTATTTGCACAGGTAGGTCTCTGTTCACGCAGTTTTCTTACAAAAAAACATGCCCCCGTCGAAAAACCTAGATGTATTTATGCATATTTAAACCTTCCTCCTTTGTAATATCTACGACATATACAGATTCAATCGTAATAAGTGGTTGGATGGAGTTAAATTTTTTCTCGTGAAATCTCTTTCAGACCCCAAATCAGAGAATATGTGGTATGTACTGAGAAACTGTCTTCAAGGTGTCTTCGTGTAAATATTAATGAATGATGAACAAGAAGAAAAAGTACATATGAATCTCCTTTATATGAGATTCAGTTAAATTTTATAAGTTTAAAATATAATTTTCCACCAAAAATGCACTATTAAATTTATTATCCCGGGATTGTTCTCTTGTTCATCACTGTTCAATACTTAAAAATTAATATCCTTAGGTTAGTTTTAACATAGGACCAACAGAATGTTTGCTTTTGGGTCCGAAGGAAATTATTAGAAAAATTATATTAAAAATTTCAATTTGAATTTTTCAAACATGTATCACAGCCTCTGGTTTCAGAATATGGTTTAGTTTCTTCCAAAAAGAAAAGTAATTTTTATAACATGTAATAAATGCGTGCGTTGTTTTGGGGTGGTGCGTGTTTTGGGAAGAAATTGGGCTACTGAAGATCTCAAAAGTAAGGTCACAGCGTCAGTCCTTTCGCGTATATGACAACAAAACAAACAAATATCGTTTATTCTGTTGTCTTATTTCTCTGGGGTTTTTTTTTTTGTTTTTTTTTTTTTGTTTTTTTTATTAGGGTTTAACGACACATTAACAGCCAGGGTCATATCATGTCGGTGACAGTTTTACGGGTGGAGGAAGCCGGAATACCCGGAGAGAATCACCGAGCAACGACGAGCAGCGGTCAGTTCTCCAACATCGTAACTCTGAACTCTGCACCGCGGCACAGGCAGGGTTAGATTGGTTCTGCACCCTTTGACGTGCAGTACGCCTTAGTACACAGCGTCACCGTGCCCCCATGTAGGCAATCGGGGCTTAAGTGCCTTGCCCAAGGACACAACGCAGCAGCGCGAATCAGTCGCTGAAATGGTCACCCATCCAACTACTAACCCCGCTCGACGTTGCTTAACTTCGGTGATCGGACGAGAACCGGTTACCGCGACGCCACCGCGCCCCCATTTCTCTGTTGAACAGAAGTCAAAACAGCGAGAAATGTGACCTATTTTTGACAAAATTTCACCAAAAGACCCACCCTTAATCAATTTACGATACCAGGGAGCCAATACTATAAAACTTTTACAACTGTATTTTCTAGAATTGTAATTTCTATCTATTACTATAACTGACTAAAATGAATCATTAGCAGTTTAAAAGATATGGCAATTTGCCTACTGGCAAATTGCCGCATCTTTGAAAATACTAATGGTTCCTTTCAGCCCATTTAAAGTCATAACTAGAAAATACAATTCTAAAAAATAGAACTGTGAAAGTTTGAAAGTATTGGCTCCAGTCCTTAATAAATTTATCGACACCGTTCCTTAACACAAGCAATTCTTACTTTCCCAGTTTTCTGCTAAAATACTGATTTTTGTATGGAAATTCCTGACTCCCTATCATAAAGTACAATTTGACATCACGAAACGTATTGACAATGCTAAGATGAGTTAGATTTATTTATTTATTTATTTATTGGTGTTTAAGGTCACATACTTATGCACAACTGGCTAATCATGACCGTGACAGTTTTACAGGCGGAGGAAGCCGGAGTACCCGGAGAGAACCACCGAGCAACGACGAGCAGCTGCCAGCTCCCCAACATCGTAACTCCGCATTCCAGCACAGGCAGGGTTAGCTTGGTTGAAGACATGCGCACCATCGACGTGCAGTACACCTTAGTACACGGCGTCATCGTGCCCCCATGTGGACAATGGGGGTTAAGTGCCTTGCCCAAGGACACAGCGCGGAAGTTCGAATCGATCGCTCAGACTGTCACTGTAATCCGAGGATTAACCGGGCTCGACGTTGCTTAACTTCGGTGATCTTACGAGAACCGGTTACCGCAACGCCACTGCGCCCCCAAGATGAGTTAGATATAATCAGTTGATTGGCAGGGGTTCCGCTTCGATTTGACAGTCACACTTTCAATTGTTTTCACAAGTAATTTTTAAAAAGTTTCATGACTGCCACCAGGGGTGGCGGAAGCTCCAAAAAAGGGAATGGGTACAAATTTACAATGCAACCATGGTTCGACCTAATGTGAGAAAGGTTACAATCGTATATCGATAATGTACCATGACTCGATACAGTTTCTCGGTCAGATGAATACGCCACTGTGTGTTCACTGTCCTGTCCGTTTCGTTTACTTCAACCATCTTCCAACCCGAAGGCCAGCCTTCGGGTTGGAAGATAGTTGAAGTAGAAGAAACGAACCGAATCGACCGAAATTGGGATACTTTGGTGAAATATTGTTTGGCTTTGCAAATAATGTTACAGCAAACTCAGTATATTGATACGTTTGTATGCGCCCGTTTCAACTCATTGTGTAACTGCGAAACACATCTGTGGAAAAAAGTGGAGGGGCGCGTGCCCCCCGTGACTCCCTGGATCCGCCGCCTCTAACTGTCACTGGAGATGAAGAGATGTACGATAAAAATAAATTATTCTTTCTGTAAAAGGATATATACAATGTCAGCAAAACAGATGAAAAACACTGAATTTACGGTTTGAAGTGGAGACCTATCTGTTTCTTTGTTGACAAGACCCTTCCCTACAGGTACACAACAGCGGATTCGATGCGTACACTTATGTCACAACTCACATACACAGTCGTTCAAAGAAATAGATAATTTTAGGGGAGGGGTGCACCCCACCCACACCTCTCCCCCTAGAAAGGGTCCTGTGACTTAGAACAATTGAACCGGACTGGCCAAATGTGGACGTCCATGGTCAACATTCAGCTACGAGGGTGGACCAAAAAGTGGCCTCACATAGAGATCTCTGCTACATCAAAACGCTTCCTAACTTACTCTTCAATATAATCTTCCTCAGAACTTCATTACACATATTTCACCGATGCTCCAGCAATATTATTCCCTGTTTGTATAAATCTACGTTTTGGTCCCCGAAGACGGTCTTCTCGTCACCAAAGGCTTCATTATGAGAAGCAAAAACTCTCCTTTGCGGATGTGCTTTGAGTTTTGGGCAGAAACAGACGTGAGAGGTAGCACAATCAGGAGAATGTGTAGAATAAGGGAGTATTTTAAAGCCACATTCTGCTGCTTCATCAACTCCCACTTATGAGGCGAGGCAGTGTACTGAAGGGATAGTACCTCTCGGAGTCTTCCAGACCGTTTTCCGTTAATAGTCTCTCGTGGCTGACGTACTTCTGCAGCATAATATTATCCAATTATGGTGTGACTTCCATTCAGATACTCAATCATGATTGTATCCTTGTTGTCGCAGAGGGGGCGCGGGGGCGCGGTGGCGCAGTGGTAGACTGTTGGACTTCTATGCTAGAGGTCCCGAGTTCGATCCCCGTCCGGGACGACCAGCGTTGTGTCCTTGAGCGAGGCACTTTATCCCGGTTGCCTACTTGGGAGCACGATGACGCCGTGTACTAAGGCGTACTGCACGTCGATGGTGCAAATGTCTTCAACCGCTGTAACTCTGCTTGAACTAGAATGTTGAGGAGCTGACAGTGGCACGTCGATGCTCGGTGGTTCTCTCCGGGTACTCCGGCTTCCTCCACCCCAAAAACTGTCACGGTCACAATTAGTCATTGTGCATAAGTATGTGACCTTAAACACCAATAAATAAATAAATAATTGTTGTCGCAGAGCCACGAAGTAAGCACCTTGCCAACAGATGCCATCTTCTTGAATTTCGTTGTTGTTCAACCAGGGTGCTTTCACTATTTGCAGTGTTGACTCTGGATCAAAGTGATGAACCCATGTCTCACCCTGAATTACAATTCTACAAATAATGAAGTCTCAAGGATCACACCGGATATCCCGACAACTCGACCTGTCAGAAGATAGGTCGGCCTTTTACGCGGATTCTCGCGCGCGTTTAGATACATGTCTGTTCAAAGGCGATTTCATGGAGAAAATAGCAAAAGAGAAGGAGGAAACGGGCGTTTTGAGTCGGTAAGTGTTTATTTTCTATGTCTGTTCCTTTTTACGTTGCAAAATGTCATTGAAGTGGAATACTCTTTACTTGAAATCTGATTTTCTAAATTTTATCGCCGAATTACAATTTCAACTGGCATATTTTGCTACAAATATTCATCACGCCTTCAGTTATCACTGTTCCTACCAATATTTAACATCTTTTCGCCCCTTTCATGCCAGAAAACCGTTCAATGTTTGAAAGCAATACCCCTAAATATGCATTTTTCATAACGATATCTCACTTGATAAAGATAAGGCGGTGGGGAGGAATGATTGGTCGGCCTGATCTATCCAATTTAAGATTTTCCAACCAGGCTGACTTATCCTTCTCCTCAATACCCACCTTATGAAAAATTCAGAATTGAAGATTCAAGATTGAAATTTTAAACGTTTCGTGGTCATGGAAGTGTCCCGTAGATGCCAGACATTGAAGGGGGTATTAGTTGATGGCGGTTTACTAATTATTTTTGGACAAATATGCCGGTTGAAACGGAAATTCGTGGATAAAAAATGAACAGTCAGAGATTCTCGCGGAGATTATTCCCTTGGCTCAATAAATTAGGGGTGAAAATGAAAATATTTACGTAGAATGAACACTTACCGACTCAGAACGTCCGTTTTCTTCACTCTCTTCCGCCATTTTCTCCGTCAAATGACTTTTAAACAAACATGTATCTAACGCGCGCACGAAACGACGAAAAGGCCGACTTATCTTTCGGCAGGCCGAGTTTTCGGGATATCCAGAGTGAGGATTACCTTGAACCTATGCCAAAAGCTTTCTTGAAATGTTCTGCCCGGTCAGATTATAGCCAAGCGCCAACGATCAAGTACACTGGATTAATCTTACAGTGGTCTTGCAAAGGAGTCTTCTAGACAGAGGAAATTACCAAGCTGATTTTTATTGGGTTTTAACGACACTTTCGACAGCCAGGGTTACCTCGTGTCGGACAGTCTTACAGGTGGAGGTAGCCAGTGTACACGGAGAGAATTACCTAACATCGGCGAGCCACTGTTAGACAAAAACCCCCTCCCCCCTCCTAAAAACATACTAACGCCACACAAGCAGGATCAGCATTGGTTGAAGTTAACCCTTTACCCAACGCAGACGATATCAAAATTTATTATTTTAAATATCATTTTTTTAAATTTTTCAAAAAAATAAATTTCAACAAAACCATATCACGTGACCCCTCGTGACCTCCCACAAGGGGTCACATGATATGGTTTTGTTGAATTTTTTTGAAAAATAATATTTTTTTCAACTGCTGAATTTGCACATTACGCGGGCGTATGCGGTCGATTCGTTGGGTAAAGGGTTAAGGTGCAATATAAGTAATTTATTTTTGTTTATATTGAAATTCCCACCTCTGATATTCTAAATTCAAATTAAATATATACAAATTATACATCAAAATGAAGGTTGGGAGGTATAGAACACGAAACATATATGAAATCAACTCATAGAGTTGACAGCAGGCACCACTGGTTCCTGAAAGTCTGCTACCGTATTCGTACCAGAACTGATAACACAATCATTTTTACCGAGAACAACTTGTGGCCAAATGTGCTTCATATATCCAAGAACAAAGCTAGGCATTCAAAACACTCTAGGATGCAATGATAGGGCCGCATTTGGGAAAAGGACAACACTGTCTGCATTTTTATTGAAGATGCATATCATGTTCGACGGACATGCGCAAATCACTCGATACCACGGATTTCCATCAAAAAACAAAATCGTAATTCTAAGAAATTTCACCAGGTGTCATGATGATACCTTGCATAAAATATGGCAACTGTGCAGTCTCTATATAATAATAGTATGCTGTATTAAGGCGATCTTTCTCATTATTTGATTTTAGACGGCGTTGTTTTTCGATGCTTTTTCCGTCAGATGACGCTGACCAGAAATCGATTGTAATTTACAATTTAAACAAAGCCGTCAGTTTTGGAATTTACCTCCATGCAGCTCTGTCGCTGTATTTTGAAGGGTTTTGATGCCCTAGCTTTGTTCTTGGATACGTGAATCACATTTCGCCACAAGTTGTTCTCAGGAAATATTACTGTATTATCAGTCCTGGTACAAAAACGATAGCAGAATTCCAGGAGCCAGTGGTGCCTGCTGTCAACTATATGAGTTGATTTCAAATATGTTTTGTGTTCTATACCTCCCAACCTTCATGCTGATGTATAATTTGTGTATATTTAATTTGAATTTAGGGAATTTCAAATAAACAAAATTCCATTATACTTATATAGCACCTTAAGTGCGCCATCTCAGAATTAGGTTGGTGTCCCGAGAGCTTGAGTTGCATGCTCTCAAAATTTTAAACTCAATGTGTAATCATGTAAACGTGGCTATGGAAAAAGTGGGAGGGGCGCGCTTGTCACGTACTGCACCCCTCCGTTTTCACGGTCTTTGTGTTTGGTCCTGGTTTTGTCAAGGAAAGAAACATGAGACAGAAGCGTTGGTAGTTTTGGCAAAAGCCATGTTGATACTCGACTGAATACCTGGATGCTAGGGAGGCTAGGTGGGCAATCAATTGCTTACGTAGAAAACGTTCTGAAGAACCAACCAGCAGTTCACAGCTGGAGGTTTGAACAGATTGTGAAATATCGAACTGGCGCAAGCTGTTGGGAACTGTGAATAGAAATTAGGAGAACTGCAGTATTTCTTCTCAGCATCACGCGTATATGATAGTATAAAATCGATAAACATCCTCTTAATTTGAACAAAACCGTGTAGTCTGAAAATTGCATACATGTTTTCACTGAAAAAATGTTTTGAGTCATAATACCATATAAATAAAATTTAATCTTTTCCAAATGCGGATAGCAATCGACACTTGCAAAAGAATTCTTGAACAACTAACAATATTTATTTTGGTCTCAAAAGCGAAGCTTATAATCCCTCATTGGAACGAGCTCATTCCAATGAGGGATCAAATGCTATGTTTTTAGATAACAATTCTAAAAATACGAAAATTTGAATTGCGACTTTTTGTTTATACCACGGACTGTTCTGGCGTTGCGTTAGGTAAAGGGTTAAAAAATTACTCATATTTCTCGCCTTTGACAATTTTTACTCTGTATGTCTCAGAATATATAAAGGTATTTTTCGTGAAAAAAATAAAGAAAATGACATTCAGCTTGGAGAATGGCTGATCAAAACTTCTTTCCTCCCTCATAACACACAATGGCATTTCCAAAAATATTATAAATTAGTGTGATGTGTTGACGGTAACATGGTCTGAGGTTTGCGGCTCAGGCCGCAAAACTCAGACCATGTTATCGTCAACTCATCACAATAATGTATATGTTCCAATAAGACACTACCCATAGCCTAAAACCAACATTGTGAAACACGAGAGGCTTATTTACAAAACACGTGATCGTTAAAAGTTGCCTTGTTCAAGGCAACTTTTAACGATCACAGGTTTATTAAATAAACCTCTAGTGTATCCACGACGGCACTGGATAAATAATCAATAAACCAGATAAACTCATTCCATCTTAGTTCAAATCGTAAATCGATTTGTAATTTAAACACCACTTCATCCGGAACACCGTCTGTTGCACACGTGAGACATCCAGAAAAATGAAGCGGCTTGCTAGTCACTCCGTTGATGAAGCAGTTACGAAACGGGCGACGTCATTTCAAATATTTCGCGTTGTGACGTCAGACGGTAGCATTTGCCACTTGAGCCGTAAACATAGAATGTACTAAGCGAGTTCTCGTCCAATCAGAGGAGGAGGATTTTAGTCTTATTGGAACATAGTATTATTAGTTACACGGTGTTTCAGCAGGGACAGTACTTTCATTCTGTGATCCGTATTTCTTGAGACTAAAAGCCGAAGGAAATACGAATCTCAGAAGGGTAGTACCGTCCCGTACACCCTGCTGAAACACGGTTTGACGAATGTATTACCCCGCCCCTTCATTGTGTCGAGTTTTGTTTCATTATATAATCCCCAAACGGTATTCCAGTGACGAAGACCTTGATAAAGGTAATAATTGGAGAAAGTGAAAGAAACATATCTTTATTATTGAACAACAACGATTGGGGGTTATTTCCCTTCGACTGAACTCAAACATTTTGGAGCCTTCAAATCACGTACATGTGGGAAATGACGTGTCGGTATTTTTGATGGACGCAAGTTGACTTTATAAGTATTTTATTCGATGCAGTGGTACATTGTGTGTCTTGAAGAATCGGAGACACTATATTCAAACGTGTACAAGTGCTTTAATAAGTTTCACAATTCACAAGAGACAATTCATATAGTGAGATAGGCTGCATGATTCTCGAAACCACAACGGATCTGTAGTGTACAAACACTACAACAGTATCCCTCTTCTCGACAGTAAAATCGGACATTGGGGAGTATGTGCACATGTTTTATTTCAGGTTTTCAAAATATTCTCATGAAACAATATTGTTCTCATTTTGTTTGTGAGTCTGAATGTTTATTATTACAAAGGAAAATGTTTGAATCGATGGGTGAAAGGGAAATCGATGAAGTATACCATAGAATGTATGTACACCACTTTTAACTGTCACGTAATATTCTCATACACCCTTTGAACTTCGTTCACCCCGTTGGAGTTACCTGATCCGTGCTGGGTGCATTGGTTACTGACCAATCAGGAAGCTTGTATATGTTTTTAAAAGGGTAATAAAGGTATTTATGCAGTATAACAAGCATGCACAAATAATTTTGTATACACCGTGTGTTGACGATGACTGGAAATATGGGATTTTACTTCCTCGACTGTTCATAGAATCAGAATAAAACGAACGTATCAATGTCCCATCACTAAATCTACTGTTCTGATTTTTACTCGAAGCTTACGTTTTGGCAAAGTGATTTTGAGAACTTTGGTATGGAGAGGGAATCAAAACCCAACAATTAATGAAAAATCGTGTGTTTGTGTCAACTCACACAGGAGTTGCAAATATATAAGAATTGAAGTGTGTGGGACTTCATCCAAAACTTAACACGCCCATTATCTTTTATACTAGGAAGGGTAATTCACTTCAATTGTTATAATTTAATTTAGAGTATTTACTTATTATAACAAATGGGCGGGGCAAAACAAAAACATTCGTACGATATGAAAATTATTCATCGAGTTATGAAAAACTCACTTCGACCAATCAAATGCAAGCAAATGGGATATCATTAAAAAAAATTAAATTAAACAAAAAAATGGAGATAAGTTTGTCTACCAGTCTACTTCGTTAATTTAATTAGGTTTGACAAACATCGTAAATTTTATTCCAACTTCAATATTAATTATAAAGGGATCATACTATAAAACTTTAACAATTCGTCGCCTGAGTGCTAGAATGTTCTATGTCCCCTATGGGACATAGAACATTCTAGCACTTAGGCGACGAATTGTATTTTCTAGAATTGTTTTTTAGTTATGACTTTAAATGGTCTGAAATGAACCATTGGCATTTTCAAAGAACGGGCAAATTGCCATATATTTTAAAATGCTAATGATGCATGTCAATCAGCTATATTACTAGGTAGAAAATACAATTTTAGAAAATACAATTGTAAAAATTTTATAGTATTGGTTCCAGGTCTTTTGGAGGGTACATGATGCTGTGTACTCTCCCAAAGACCTGTGTAACGAATTTTCTAATGTCCTCCCTAACATCCAAGCTGAAAGTTTTGCGGCGACTTATTTATCACCTCGCTCTGTTGAATAACGTTTAAAGGGGGACTTCCCGGAATGCCGACATCTATTGTTCTCCTACAGGGACCAGTGAATGTGTGATAATCGGATTAACTAGCTATGTCCTGTATCTATATTTTGTACAAATTATTTCTCATCAAATGAAGACGAGATCAATTAACAAATAAATATTTTCTAAGAATTTTTTTTAACAAACAACATATGAACATCCATATTTTTAACGAACAATTTTGGACATTTTTACATTTCATATTTACAATCCTACAAAATGAGACACGGTATCACAATACTGATCTAACATGGTCTGACCGCTCTCCAATTTCTCCTTCTCTCTCTCCAGCCTGTGCTCGAGTTCTCTATACTTTTTCTTTTTGGGCGGCACCTTGCCCCCATTCCTGAGTTGCAGTATGGATGATTCTGTGTATGATTGCTAGGTTTTGATTAGATCAATAAATTTATAAATATTTGGATGGTGGCGGTACAGTTTGGCGAGCTTTGCATGCCACCCCTCTACGTGATTGTTGGGGTTGTCTAAATCAGCAGTCGCCATAGTAGAGAGAGCTGATGCCCGACGGACAAGTGATGTAACGCTATCATCACTGCCAAAAAGACTCTGTAGGCAATGTTTTTGTGCGTTAAAGGAAACATTTTATTCTCCGCCAAAGCATGCACCGTGTAAATTTGCTTAAACAGATTTGGACACATGCTGAATGTTCCATCGCAATAAAATGCTTCTGCTTCAGACAGACACCGAAGATTGTCCGCTATTGAAAATATCAACATTCTGTTGTCTTCACACGGTATCAAAAAATTATCACCAGAAAGTGTCTTTGTGTATTGGCACGTGCTTTATACAGCTGAGAATGACAACTGTATATGGTTGGAACACCCTCAACAAGAGCATCCACAAAGTTTGTATTTACACTAGTGATGACTTCTCTATATATCTGTGGAATTGGCGTACTGGTATTTGGCTTGACTGATTTGGAATTACAACAAATCACAACAAAGCAGTTGAATAATTTAACAGAATAAACAAAAATTTAATGATAACAGATATGGCTTGATTAATTAATAATCACAACAGAACTGCAATGTTTGCGACTTGCACAGTGTCTTGTAACAGAAATCTAAACAGTCGTCACTTCTCTAGAACAGACTATACCTAATTAACAACCCTCGCTATCGGCATTCAGAGAAAATATTTTAATTTTCCAATTTCACCATGTCGGCATTCAGAGAGTAAATCGTTCAAAGATGGTGTATGGAATTTTATTTCCTGACAGACTGTATTCTAGCAATTTGATTGGCTGACAGGTACCATGTAAATAATACCCTCACCCACTTGAAATATTTACATACTGGTTTAGCCCGGTGTAAAAACATGAATATGAAGACAGTGTGATTTTTTTCAAAATCAATAAAAATTGTTTATGACATATGTATTGAAATTAACAGTGTTGATCATTAAAAAATAATCAAAATGATACCCTTAATTTTGTGTTATTCATGACAAAAAATCAGAACACTGATGGAACTATATTTTAATGTAGAGTTATCAGGTTTCTTTTTTCTCTTTCAAAATGCCATTTTGACAGTATTTGTTGGATTTCTTCTGTTGTTTTGTCACACTGTAAAACGTCTGAGCATCTATTTATATCTCATCCATGTCAAAGTACTCGCTGATTATTATTGGCCGATTCATTTATCTTTGATACATTTCATCATGAAAATAACAATAGATATAGCCCACTATATTTTGTTTGTCAGAGCTCGTAAAGCTCTGTCAAACAAAACATAATAGGCTATTTTCCTTTTCTACAGAATTATATAATTTTTCTTCAATGTGAAGGAAATTAGTGAGAAAGTAAATTCGTTATCCATGTATATTCCAGGGTGTATGGAAATTTACACTGGTTTAAAAACTGATACACCCTTCGGCTGTTCAGTTTCCAAGCGGAATAATCCTGATTTATCTCACTCGGCTGCGAAGAACATCGCTTGATTGTATTACACCGGCAAAAAGCTAGTTTCTTAAATTCTGATAATGTTGTAGATATTTAATAATCATGGCAATCAGTTATGACATAAATATTGTTTGAACTAAAAAGCCGAACATAGCTCTATGAACCCCGGCAAAGTGGCCAATCACAGCTCGACATTTGTCTTTGATAGATGAATATTTATATATTTATTGGGGTTTAACGACACTTTCGACAACCAGGGTCACCTCGTGAGGGACAGTTTTACGGCTGGAGGAATTCGGAGTACCCGGAGAGAACCACCGAGCAACAGCGAGCAACTGCCAGACTCCCCAATGCCCTAACTTAGCACAATCAGGGGTAGCATTGGCTGAAGGCAGGTGAACCATCGACGTGCAGTAGCCTTATTACACAGCGCCACCCTTCCTCCACGTGTGGAATCAGGATGAAGAGTCTTGCTCAAGGACATCACGCAGTTACCTCTGGCAGGGATCGAACAGTGGACTTGCTGTATGACAAAGAACGTTATATGCGCCTTCTGTTTGAAGAATCGATGATAAGAATCCTCATAAAAAAACCGTGGCAACACCTCGTATGAGATGTCAGAAGCCATCGAACTGCACCTTAACCCATATCTCTCTGGTAGTGCAACATAATTTTCTCTAATCACTCTGTTTTTCTCTTGGTTAACTATGAATTTGACCAATTATATCTTGTTTGACAGAGCTCAAAGAGCTCTGTCAAACAAGGTATGTTTGGTTAAATATGAAATTGCATTGTGGAAAATATTTGCTGCTGAAAACTTAAACTGCCATTTTGACATCAGAGTACAGAGTGTTAACAGATTTGGAGAGATCTCTCATCTTTCAGAATCGCGTGTGAAGAAAATGGCTTGAAATGAGACCAAATAGTCTTATACCGTTTAGTTCCATAGGTTATTATAGTTCAAGGGGAGTTCTCTGTCAAAGTAAGGATTGATGGAGGAGGTGGGGTGGGGGTGTAGGTTTGAATCGTCACAGACATTTTTGCAGATAACCCTTTCCCTAACCCATCACAAATAATTGGTCAGCGCCAGTGGCGGCCCCATGGCGGATATGGGGGGGGGGGGGGGTGACTACTTACCCCTCCACTTTTTTCGCCAAGCGTAGTAAAAAAATACTATCATTTTAATTTTTGTACTGAACGTTGCGGTGTAATGGTGGGTATGCTTAATTCCATATTCCCAAGTGCACTAAATCCGAGAAGCTTTTAAATTATGTTTGTGTGTGCCCCCGACCCCGCCCCCACAGCCCCCCCCCCCCACCCCCACCCACCCCCACACACACCCACACATTAGCTGCAAACAACAAACAAGAGTCGCGTTCAAACGGTCTGAAACATACCGCTTAAGAGTATTTGAGGAACGCTAGAATCGAGAGAGTGCAACGCATCCGTTTGGAATGCAGCCTACTTTCATTTTCGATTTGAGTGTCGTTTGGTGCTTTGTGCTCGCACTTTACAACGGCGTTCTTCCGTTAAAATGTCACCATGTACGATGTTTTCTATAACTGAAAGACCTAACCAATAAGTTTCAAAAGCATAAAACTGTTTTAATTTAATTGTCTGAGAATGCTCCAGTGAACACCATTTACAAAGTAAGTTTTAAACATTTTCTCAACTTCGGGAGGGGACACCCCTCCTGAAACCCACCCGGCTCGGCGCTGCGTGCTCAGGCTGCCGCTGCGCGGCGGGCAATACCCAACTGTACCCCTCCTCACTTCTGTAACTCTGGCGCCGCCACTGATCAGAGCTATTCTAAATGTCGCATTAGAAGTTTAATTTTTTTCCCGAGTTTTATCCCTGAAACATAACTGATGACCTCGTCATCGCAACGAATTCGTTTTTGAGATGCAAAACGAAAAAAATTAATTATTCAAGAACGTTTTATTATTTTAGTATTATTTGTGTTCGATAAAGTGTAAAGAAATCATCAACACGTGGAGAGTGAATCATCATTAAACACCCACAGAAAAATGTTTCCACTCACGTAATCTCTTTCAAGGTCTACATTTTGCATAGGAGAGAAAATGAGGTTTCAACCAATAGGTGTTCGGGTGTAACAGCAATAATAATAACACGTTGGCCAGCCGCTGATCTGTCGCGGTTCTCAGGCGAGAAGGTCTTGGTTACCCCTATATGCTCCCAACTGCTTCCCTATTCCCACGCCTACTCTCTCCCCCCACCACTCGGAGACGAACTGCTTGGTGTCACCCGTGCCCCATTCTTCCCAGTCTCTCCGATGAGCATACCAACCCTTCCCTTTGTGTCACCCATTAACCACGTATCCTTCATTCTCCCATCCCACTTCCCCGTTATACTCCCAGTGAATCTTAGACTGGTGTTTTGAACATTCTAGTAGAAAGTGTTCCAGGGTCTCCACCAGGCCTAAAAATACACACCTGGCACTCCTTTTCACTTTATTCCCATTTTCCCCTAAGCTCAAGTGACCGCGACCTCAGCTTGAGCAACAGTGCCCCCAAAAGGTGCCATCAAGGTACTCTTCAAAATCTGGCTTTTTTATCAGACAGGCCACCCAAAGACCTCTTGTGTGAACATGATTAAATCAGTCAAGGAGTTTAGTGGACGCCCAAGCGGAAATAGATATGAACATTTTGTCAACATAAACTCCGTGATGAACCTGGTTATGTTGATGTCTTCTTGAACCAGAGGCTGGGGCGGACGAACCTCGTTAAAAGTGGAGGGGCACAAAATTACAATGCTACCATGGTTCGACCCAGTGTGAGAAAGATTACAATCGTATATTGGGAAATGTACCATGACTCGCCATAGTCTCTCGTTTATATAAAATGCACGTGACACCTGTGCCCCCCACCCACCCCTGTCTACGCTGCCTCTGACCAGAGGTCTGTTTGTTCGAATTTTAATTGTGCTTCCCATCGTTTTCCTTCGACATGTAATAGTTTCCAGTCGAGTTGGAGGTATTTCATAAAAACACCTGGAACTTAATTAAGCACGCCCTGTTTTTTTTTGGGGGGGGGGGGGGGGGGGCAGCGGTGTTAAATTGTCTTTACTTTCATGCTATCTTCAGTGATTGTTTGCGGAAAGAATGGTCCTTTGATAAATGAAAGACAACACAATGATGAAAATACGCAGTATTTTAATGGCGCTAATTACACATATATGTCACTAATGTTTTTGATGGAAAAATGTTCTCTCGACAAGTATGGTGCTGTAACGGTCCGTGATAAAACAATACCGATAGTTACTGTCAAAAAATGTAGCTTGTGATCTCCTGAACACAATATATCAGTGTCTGACGTCAGTAGCGAGTGTATCCACCACGTGCCCAGATGACAGCCTAAACCGTCCTCCTAATGCTACCAGTGAGCCTTCTGATGCGGTCCAGAGTCAACTGCTGCCACTCCTCATGCAATGCAGATTCCAATTCGGCCAAATTCTGTATAGACGGATCCCTTGCTTTCACACAACGTTCAAGAAAGTTCCAGATGTGTTCTAAGGGATTCAAATCGTGGCTCATTGCAGGCCAAGGTAGTATTGTAATAGCATTTTTCTGAAGGAATGATATCACAGCCTGGGAACGATATGGCCTTGCATTCTCGTCCACGAACGCAGGGCGAGTAGCCATCAGACTGTTGTCAAAATGAGGCACGACAACCGGATTGAGAATGTCCCGGATGTATTGATGGCCATTGAGATTCCCACATACAGTCATCATATCAAGTTTACAATCATGAGAGAGGCATCCCTAAATCATTACTGATCATCCACCATAAGGAAAGTAGGTCTGAAACCAGTGGACTCTCTTCCACGACCTGGGAGTCCCATGTTGTGGTGCTATACACCACTCCAAACGTCGTGTTTGATGCTGATCGGACAGAGCTGGACACTTGATGACCCTTCTGGACCTCACACCTAGTGCTTTGAGACGGTTTCGACAGTTTTGCTGTACAAACGCCTGTTGGGGAGTCAAAGGCGCTTCAAAACCCCACTTGAAGCAAAAGGCTCACGCCTAACGAGTCCTGCCAGGCTCTGATCTTTCCGATGAGAGGTACTTTGGGGTTGTCCAGGCCCTGATCGGTTCTTAACATCTTTGGTTTGTTGATGTTTTTGGTCAAGACTGCTGATGACAGAATAACTGTAGCCAAGTTGCCTTTCAATAGCTTTCAATGACATGCCTGCTGCATGCATGCCAACGATTTGCCATCTCGGAACCTCTGACAGTCTCCTCCTTGCCATGTCAACATTTATTGATAAGAGAAGTGACAAATTTTCTTGTATTATACCCAGATATTGCATGTGGAAGATAGTGTTTTTATGACATTCGTGGGAAGTATGCTTCAAGTGGAGGGAGGAGGGGATGTGTTCGGGGTACGCTATCAACCATAAACATCATGTTTCACAAGATGAAATGTATTGCAAGACATAATAATCATTAAAACATGATAATCAGTAACAGCAACTTCACTGTTATGAAACGTTTCAGGGGGTGCTTGATTAAATTCCAGGTGTATATTTGAACAACCTGTCCCGTGCGTTGAATGACACCGAGTCGCGTAGCAGGTTGTGTTACTACACGGAACAGGTTGTTCAATTTCACGAAATACCTACGAGGTTGGTAACTACCTTACATCCTGTCCTCTGTTCAGTCAACAAAACGTACGGACTCTGGTATATTCAGTAGATCAGAGGTATTCAAGTGACATCACTTGAACACCTAGTCTATTGTTCTATCGGGCATTTCAAGTTACTTGCATATCATGTAAAGGCCTTTGAGCGAGGGTATAAGGGATTTTACTCACGTGGCCTCTGAGCTCCGCGACTTATCTTGTGATAATCCACTCACCGTGTATGTGCACTGTACACACTAAAAACTAAAGTGTTAAAACTGACACTTTCAAGGTGTTAAACCCATTCTAACTCTTATAGTTTGATTTTAACACTCAAAGTGCAATGCTTTAAGCACTTAAACATTACAATCGTCAGACATCTGAAACTTGAATGGATGGCACTTCCCATGTGTCTAGCATTGGTGGTTCTTCCAGAATCGTCCATAATTTGATTTGCGCTTGGTGGGTACATAATTAAAAGGACAAAACGCAGATGACGCGGATCAGGCTCGAGAGTTCGAGCCTGATCCGCGTCATCTGCGTTGTTTCCTTTTAAGTGTCGCGACATTACACTTGTCAAGTGGTATTATTGTCAACACCTGTCAAGTTCTGGGATATCTACACTTGAACAAAGTGCTAGTTCAGCACTTAGTAAGTGTTAAATACAGCACTTCAAGTGTAGTTTTTAACACTTTAGTTTTTAGCGTGAAAGCAATCTCTCTGCGCATTTTAGTAGGGCCTATAGTTGATATAAGTATGCACGTTAGCAGTAGAATAAAACTGCAAGAAATAAAAGCAATGTACATGACTTTTTATATTCATATTTTATAGGAAGTGTGTATTACAGATGGGGGTCGAGTGAATGTGGAGCGGATTCTTTACTCATCTACGAAGGTAATTAACTCTAAACTACTAATTTTCTTGAAAGTACTTTTAGCTGCAACCCAAAAGGTGAGCAGCTCAAGAAGTATAAATATTACTTTGTTTGTTTGTTTGTCCGTCCATCTGTACTATGTTCTATCTGTTTGTCATATTGTTTAAAATAAAATGATTACTTCGCTAAAATATGGTTTGACTAAAATTGTTTTAAACAGTTCACTACAAGCTAAAAAAGGATGAACTTTTTCATTTTAACCCGTTGAGTATTTTAGTACTTTTTCATCAAATCTAGTCATGGCTGCTTTGAAGCAGCCATGACTAGATTAAATGAAAAGTTCATCTAAATTTAAATAAAAAATCTTCGCTGAAAAAAATGCATTCAGCTTACAGAGTGGAAAATTGGATAAAAAATGTCCAAATTATACATTTCTTACACGCCTTTTACGCCCCCAAGAACCCCCCACCCCCACCCCCCCCCCACCTCCCCCCCCCCCCCATTTCCATTTTTACAAATCTGCACGGAACACGTGGGAGTGCGATGTCTCAATCATTACAGCATTGGACTTCAACCGGAAAGGTCCGCGGATCGATCCCCGCCAGGAGTAACTAACTGTGTTGTGTCCTTGGGGAAGGCACTTAAACCCGATTACCCACGCTGGAGCACGATGGATCTGTGTACTAAGAAGTGCTGCACGTCGATGAAACACTGGACTTCAAAAAATTTCAACAAAACCGTACCATGTGACCCCTCGTTGGAAAGAGCGCGTCGAGTCGTTCCAACGAGGGGTCACATGATATGGTTTTGTTGAATTTTTTTGAAAAAAATTGAAAAAATGACATTTAAAAAAATAAATTTTGATAGTCTGCGTTAGGTAATGGGTTAAATTAATGGATTCTATGTCACAGACGTGTGTAATAAAAAAGAACGCCACGACGTGTGAACGCGTTGATCAAAACGGCACTCATGCTAACGCGGAAGGATAGAACTCGAGGGTGTGTCTCTCGTTCTATCTCTGTGTGCTGGCACTCGTGCCGTAGTGACAAACATTCACATATCGTGACGTTCTGTGTATGTAGACCTATCAGTATTTGTTTATTGGTGTTTAAGGTCACATATTTATGCACACTGGCTAATCATGACCGTGACAGTTTTACGGGTGGAGGAAGCCGGAGTATCCTGAGAGAACCACTGAACAACGGCGAGCAACTGTCAGCTCCCCAACATACTAACTCCAACTGTCAGTCCCCCAACATACTAACTCCACACAAGCAGGGTGAGCATTGGTTGAAGACAAGTGCACCATCGTCGTGCAGTACGCCTTATTACACAACGCCACCGTGCCCCCACGCGGACAACGGAGATGAAGTGTCTTGCCCAAGGACACAACGCGGTTGCCGCAGGTGGGATTCGAACCGCGGTGCTCTCGGCTTGCAGCCTGTACCTCTACCTACTGAGCCACCGAGCTCCCGTATGTATCAGTGACAGAAAATCCTATGCGGGACGGAATATCAACCGGCAGCATGCAAGGAGTTAAACTTATCTTACAACCTCATCATTGGACAGATTTTACTGACTAGCTCTTCCAAGTGAAGGGTTGTTGGTGGTGTTTTATGGAGAGTAACATAACTGGACATGACTTGAATGTTTTTACCGTGAAATAAATAAATAAATAAATAAATATAGAGGATCTCAAACGAGTGATGTTTGGATATAAGATTTTTTGAAACGAGTTTGATGAATTTGATTCACAACGAGCCTTCACGCCTTCTTATATCCAAACATCACGAGTTAAAGATTTTGTATACCACATGAATTTTCGAATGTTTTTTACACTTTTTATTTAATTCATTGTCGCTAAATTCTCCCAAAACAACCGACAATCAGTTCGTTGGCTCATACGCTTCACACCATGACGTCATGAAAGCGCTTTACTTGCAGCTGTTGATTGACGTCATGTGAATTACGCACAAGAATACAATGCTGCTGCTGCTGCTGCTGCTGCTGCTGCTATGGAACTACGCGCCGATTAGACACTAGTTGATAATCAGGAAATAAGACATGGGTTGTTACGTCGAAATTAACGACGTTTCATGTGATATAAATAAATAAATAAATATCTCTATAAAATTCCATGTAACCTCAGAAAAAAAAACTTGGCTGTGCTGACGTGTGTTCAGTCGAGGGTTTCAAGCTTGTTTGATGGTGGGAACCATACAAAAATGCAGTTAACAATATTTTTATTGCAGGAATTGTTGGAGGCGGTTTGTACAGACATGCTGGTTCAGCAGTCAACGCACTTTGTTTACCACGAAACCCAGATTTGGAAGACCCCCCATCGACTAGACCACGAACATTATACAGTTACCTTTATGGATCAGAATATAAGATGGGTCCTAACAAGGACCACGATGTTCCGTGTGCTGTCTGTTCTACACCCAACAGAATGAAGACTTTGATGATACCGGCAAAACGTAGTTGTCCTAAGTATTGGAAGAAGGAATACAGCGGATGGCTTGCAGGTGGGTACTTCGCCCAAGCTGCTGCTTCGGAATTTGTTTGCGTTGACGATGGGTTCGAGACTGATGCTGGTGGCTATAAGAAATTAAATGGCAAACTATTTTATCACGTGCAAACAAAGTGTGGGTCTCTTCCATGTCCAAATTATGCTGATAATAAAATCGTCACATGTGTTGTGTGCAGTAAATAAGAAAATGAGAAAGACGGCGCCTTCTGTACTTTCCAAAATAAAAAATATTAAATATTGATTTTGAATCTTATTTGAGAAGAAAATAAATACTGAATATCTAAATTTGGGTGGTTGTGGATAAAATAGTTTCATTCCTCCATCTCCGTCTGAAGCAAATAGTATTAAGTTAAATCTTTTAGTTAACATGAAAGACAGACGATACTTGCAAACAAAATTATTGAATAACCTTTTTTAAATTTTTTGCGTCAAAAACATAGCTTATGACCCTCATTGGAACGAGCTCAAAAAGCTCGTTCCAGTGAGGGTCATAAGGTATATTTTTGACGCAAAAAATAATGAAAATGGAATGGTGATTTTTATGAATAGCGCTGGCCGGTTTTGACAGTTACGTTTGGTAAAGGGTTAAAAGAAGACGCGGTGTTTCCTGCTAATTAACCCTTTACTTAACGAATCAGCCGGCGTAACTTACAAACTGAGCAGTTGAAAAAAACAATTATTTTTTACAAACGTTCAACAAACCTATATCATGTAGCCCCCACTGGAATGAGCTTATGAACTTATCATTGATACGCCGTGTTTTTCACCCATCGAATCCTGATCGCCGAATCACACTGAATGGTTTTCCGATTCCGTATCAGATGGTTGGTCTCAGAACGAAGACGCACTGGAGAACGTCAATCGAGCTCAATACAGCTTTGTTGAAAATTGCATGGCTTGACAACGACTTTAACAACAACAAAAAATCAAAATAACAAATTTTAATAATGTTTGCGATTGTTAAAGGGTTAATAATTAATTGAACGACGCGTACCAAATACCGTCACACTACATATTCTCGGGAGAGGATGTTAATTGGTTTTCTCAGTTTTGTTAAAACTTCAATTAATTGCTCTGCTAAACAGCTGTTAATTTGATTTGATGACAATTTAAGAACGAAAAACGAAAGTAAAGAGTAAATATTTTGTTACAAAAGTTTTTTAATCTTATCAATTCACAAAGGGTCGGTGAACTAGTTCTACAAGTTATATTAACGTCTCTCTTCAATCTCATCGTGCAGGTTTTCCAACATGATATCCGGTGCTGGGTTTTTTTCAGATACTACGAATCGTTAGACAATACAGCGATACTTTCCTGGAGGAACGCCGTTATCCCATCTTTGTTGAGAGGGGCGCCGTTCTTCTACAGTTTCGAAACCTTAAATGCTTTGATCTTAACGAACATCCAACACTGCGAGCACGCATTCGTCTTGCTAGCCGCACTAAACCCATTTTAGCTATGTGTAATTCGAGCAGCCCCGCCCAGAAAACAACAATTCTTCTTTTGAAGAGTTTTGGCGTACTGAATTCCATTTTTTTTCTGACTGTTGATCCCCCAACTGCAAGAGGGAAATACCCCCTGCTATCATCCAACAACGCGTCTCGCGTCGGCCGCATATCTGACAATGTTCGTCATTGGAAGAGATTTACAGGAAACTTTGTTTCCGCTAATTTTTCAAAGTGGTCAGTATTTATTTATTTATTGGTGTTTAAGGTCAAATACTTATGCACAATGGCTACTCGTGACCGTGACAGTTTTACGGGTGGAGGAAGCCGTAGTACCCGGAGAGAATCACCGAGCATCGACAAGCAACTGTCAGCTCCTCAACATTCTAACTCTGTTCAAGCAGGGTTACAGCGGTTGAAGACATGTGCACCATCGACGTGCAGTACGCCTTAGTACACGGCGTCATCGTGCCCCCATGTAGGCACCCGGGATAAAGTGCCTTGCCGAAGGACACAACGCGGGTCGTCCCGGACGGGGATCGAATTCGGGACCTCTAGCATAGAAGTCCAACAGTCTACCACTGAGCCACCGCGCTCCCCAAAGTTGTCAGTAACGTTAACACTAGCGGTATAACACTTTCCTACAAAAATTGAAATTTCGAAATGTTAGTGAAGTTGTATCATCGATGTACGCATCATTTCACAAACTTCTGGCATTTTCCTGTTGGCTGTAAACAATACAGAGACTGTCGTTTTTTCCCAATCAGTTGACAGTTATTCTCCGTTTAACCCTTTATCCAGCGCAGCGGCCACAACTGAAGAGCTCTGATCTCAAACATTGCCAGTTAATTTTCACTATTTTTTTCATTTTTTGTCTCAATAACACATATATATTATGACACCTCGAGCCCGTTCCAATGAGGTGTCATAACCTATGTTTTGAGACAAAAAATGAAAAAAAAAATAGTTATTCAAGAATTTTTATTACAAGTGTCGTCTGGTTTGCATGTTAGGTAAAGGGTTAACCCTTTACCCAACGAATCGCCCGCAACCGCCCGCGTAATATCCAAACTGAACAGTTGAAAAAATATTATTTTTCAAAAAATTTCAACAAAAACATATCATGTGACCCCTCGTTGGAACGAGCTCATCGAGCTCGTTCCAACGAGGGGTCACATGATATGGTTTTGTTGAAATTTTTTGAAAAATTTAAAAAAATGATATTTAAAATAATAAATTTTGGTATCGTCTGCGTTGGGTAAAGGGTTAAATCCATTTAAAAATAAAAAAAGGACGCTTTCACCATCTTTGGATATTCTGTAAGTTTTTTTCCTATTCGTTATTTCAACGGTATGCGCGGGGACGCCGTGGCGTCGCGGTAACCGGTTCTCGTCAGATCACCGAAGTTAAGCCACGTCGAGCCTGGTTAATCCTCGGATGGGTGACCGTCTGAGCGATCGATTCGGACGCCCGCGTTGTGTCCTTGGGCAAGGCACTTAACCCCGATTGTCCACATAGGGGCACGATGACGCCGTGTACTAAGGCGTACTGCACGTCGATGGTGCGCGTGTCTTCAACCAATCTAACTCTGCCTATGCTGCAGCGCGGAGTTACGATGTTGGGGAGCCGGTAGCTGCTCGTCGTTGCTCGGTGGTTCTCTCCGGGTACTCAGGCTTCAACTGTCATGGTCATGATTAGCCATTGTGCATAAGTATGTGACCTTAAACACCAATAAATAAATAAATAAATAAATAAATTTATCGTACAATCAACATGTACTTTGTCTATATTAACTCCGCAACTGTCGTGTATCCGACCCCCTGATACAGATGTTTGTATCAGGGGGTCTGTTACAAGCACGTTCCTTTCGAGTGAGTTCCATTTTTTTTTCTTTTTGTTCATCCGTACGAATAAATAGTTCGTTATATATATTCGTCTACAGTCTTGACTTATCGCCAAACTATTGTAAGATAAAATGGTTATTACCATTATATGGATGTACAAAATATGTATCCGAGTCTCGCTCCGGGTTCTAAGGGTAGATCACGACTCGTCTGAGACTAGTCGTGATCTGCCCTTAGAACCCGCAGCTCGATTCGGACACATATTTTGTACATCCACATAATGGTAATAATCTCTATATATCAACGGTATGCGCATCGTGACATGATACAGGCACCATCCTTTCCATTAATATAAACGAAAAGGAGGTAAGATTTGCTCTTTTCCCCTTTTTTTCCTGGGAAGAAAAAAAAACTTGCAAATTACTCTAAAACACGGTCTTTAAACAAAGAGCCAAAGAACTGTCTCTTGTTTTCGTTATTAACAGTAACAAACGAAAACAATCTCTAATGATGTCATACGTGTTTTCTCAATAATTTAAATGCCTCTAAAATGGATCTTCCTCGCCCGTCTAATAATTTCAGGGGAGTTCACTTTATCGAATGTCGATTTTCATGCCAAGAAAAGTTAATGATGATCATTGCGTGTTGAGCACCTGTTTGGAGCTGGCGCTCAACGCGCAACTACAACCGAAGCACGACGCGGCCCATTTCCCTTAATTTCGGACAGAATCACTGGCCTTCATATAATGTGTCTCTCTCCGAATACGGGACGGGCACTAAAGTCTTTCCCAACCAAATATCGTGCCACTGGTTTCTCACTGGAGAAACCATTACAAGCGGCCATCTTGTTTGAGAATATACATTTTGTTCATCGCACGAGTGACATTTTCCTTGTACTTATCTACGGATCATATGCAGATAGAATACATATAAACTCTGTATCTGCTTCCTTTATGTAAACTGTATCTTTTTAAATATAAATAAACAGTTCTATTTTCAGATACAGTTTTGTATTATTTTTATTTATCGCCACAAGAGGTTACTCGAATTATTTATTTCAAAGCACATACAAAGTCCATTCGACTGTAAGCTGAAAGCTATATGGGTCTCGTTTCCACCAAACGAATAGTAACAACCAGGGGTGTCATGCTACATGTATTTTGTCTGTATTAACTCCGCAACTGTCGTGTATCCGACCCCCTGATACAGATGTTTGTATAATGGGGTGGGATGAGTTCGCGTGAGTTCCATTTTTTTTCTTTTTGTTCATCCGTACGAATAAATAGTTCGTTATATATTCGTCTACATTCTTGACTTATCCCCAATATATTGTAAGATAAAATAATTATTATCATTATGTGGATGTACTAAATATGTATCCGAATCTCGCTCGGGTTCTAAGGGTAAATCACGACTCGTCTTCGACTCGTCGTGATCTGCCCTCAGAACTCGGAGATCGAATCGGATACATATTTTGTACATCCACATAATGGTAATAATCTCTACGTATCAGATTCGAGGTCGTGTTTACAATCAGATCGCAACGAGCCCGTTAGGGCGAGTTGTGATCCGATTGTAAACACGACCGAGAATCTGATACAAATTGCAGGACATGCAGTTGGTCATGATAATACATTATCTAACAATCCCGTTATATAAAGCCTGTTTCCCCGTTTTTCAGTTTAAATTGGTCAAAATTGTGAATTTCATATTTTAATGCGTAATAACAATGCATACAATCATAGATAAGATACTGTGGTGTTTACCGGAAGTTGAATCTGTCTAATACGGAATCAGAATGAGTAGTCTTTATGATACGGAATCGGAACACATTATATGATACGAACCGTTTCTCGTGGTTTTCGGGCCAAAATCTATATGATTGTTAGATAAACTGGAATATTATGTTAGAGGAACACCCAGTTCATGGTTTATAAGTTATCTTTCTGGAAGGAAGCAGTACGTTCAGTACAAAGACTGTGGATCAACCTTTGAAAAATATAACACGTGGCGTACCACAAAGCTCGATACTAGGACCCCCTTCTTTTTTACTGTCAATTTATGACATCAGAAAATCAACCGAAATTAAATCTCTTGTCATTTGTCCACGATATTATTACAGCCATAACCTAGACGCTTTGACAGAAATACCACAAAATGAATTAGCTAAAATTGCAGAGTAGTGCTCCTTCAATAAACTGTCACTCATTACTACTGAATGCAAGTTACTACACCCCACAAATGTCAGGTGAAAGATTGCAGACAATCTTATAACTATTAACAAAACAAAGGTAGCACAGGTCAGAAACTTTCACATGTTTCGGTGCTGATACACACGAAAACCTATTTTTTCAAGCACCAGATCTCGGAGGTAAGTTCCGAAGTAGCTAAATCGATTTTGTCATTAATCCTTTACCCAACAAATCGACCACATCCGCCCGCGTAATATTCAAATTCAAAAGCTGAAAAAATACTATTTTTGTGTTTTTCAAAACATTTTAACAAAACTATATCATGTGACCCCTCTTTGGAACGAGCTCGGGGAGCTCGTTCCAATGAGGGGTCACATGATATGGTTTTGTTGAAATATTTTGAAAAATTTAAAATGAAATTTAAAATAATAAATTTTTTATATCGTCTGCGTTGGGTAAAGGGTTAATATAGTTAAAAAGGTTTTGCCACTCAAAAAACTGAAGACAGCGTATTTTACATTGGTAAAAAATCGTGTAATGAACGCAATACACGTGTGGGGACATGCACCGGCAGCAAATAAACTTAATATCCTACATAAAGCATGCCATTCGAATAATCAACAATTAAAAGTATAACGCAAACATGAAATCGTGATTCTGGACGATTAAAATTTTCTTAAATTCATACCATTGATACCAAAGATCTTTACACACTAAATGTTCTACTGTTCATGCATGAAGGGCCAACAAAAAAAACCGCGATTGTTATCTGACCTTTATCCACTTAACATAAATGAAACAGATATACTCACTAGGCAAACTGGTCTGGTAACGATACGTAGGCCACGGACCGCGTTCTCAGCAAATCTTCCCCTTCATACTCCCTCCACCGCTAAGTGTGGGGTGTACCGGGGAGAACCACCGAGCAACGGTGAGTAACTGCCAGACTCCCCAGCGTACAAACACCACACAAGCAGGGTTAACTTTGGTTGAAGACAAGTTCACCATCGATGTGTAGTACGCCTTAGTACAAAGGGCCAACGTGCCCCCATGCGAGCAATCGGGATGAAGTGCTTTGCCCGAGGACACACCGCAGTTACCCCTGGCGTGGATTGAGCCGTGATCCTTTCAGTTTGAAGTTCAATTCCGTAACGACAGAGTCACCGCACTCTCTGGGCATTAAATCTTGTCTCCAAAAGGTGATTGATTACATACACAGAACGACACACGCGTGTGAATGGTTTAATCGATATTGCACGAGTGCCAACGCGGAAAGATAGAACGAGGCCGCATGCCTCGAGTCTTTTCCTTCTGCAATGGCACAAGTGCCATGTCGATTAACCCATTCATGCAGGCGTGTCGTTGTATGTTTTTGACTCGCCTTCATGTGTGTAAAAGCAATTATTGGAAGGACACTCAACAATTCATTTGACAATTGTCACCAAAAAGAACTTGTCGCCAACCAAAGTTGCGAGGGAAACCCTTTTACTCTTTCGTCCCCTGATTTCCAATGTGTTCTATGTGCCTACTAGCACATAGAACACATTGGAACTCAGGGGACGATTTTTAGATATCCCTAGAGATTGAAACTGTAATTGCGGTGCACGATTTGTAAAAAAATCCTATGAAATTTCGCTTCTTTATAAAAATAGACCGTCAACGATTTCCGTTCCACACATATATGCGGAACAGATTTCCATTTTTCGCACGTTTTAGTGTTGCTGAAGATGGGGATTTCATAGAACAGACGTGCAATAAAAATAAGTCCGAATCAATATCTAAGAATCCCCTCCAATCCAGATGAAAATATCCCGACTGGAAAAGTTATTGGGATGGGATTGTCACCCCACTCACTTCCTTAGCGACGCCACTGATTGAGAACAGTTTGAGTTTAAAAATGCAGTTTTCACTGTTGTTACCATTGGCGTCATGCCAACCGTGCACCCCCCCTCCCCCAAATATGTTCGGTGAAGGTCTGGGAAGTGCCATTTCCGGCAATCTGGGAGGCATTTTTTGCCAAATTTTTGGGGCACGCTACGCGCCAATCCATGGTGGCGCTCCGCTTAGATGATGTTACCGATCCGCCGGGAGGGCCTGAGAAACAGAGTTTTAACTTTTTAGGCCTAAAAGTATAGATTGATCTGTAGTGTCAACAGCAATTGAGAAAACAAGGAAGTTAGACAACATGTGATCCCTGGAATGTTTGTCATTGCATGCAAAAGGGGTACATTGTGAATAAGTTATATTATTGAGTGTAGTATGGAATGCTTTTTTTTCTCTGTGTCCAAACTGAATTGAAAAGGTATGCCGTGTTGCGACACAAAAAGGAATGAACGATTATACATTAATTTTTCGAGGACTTTGGGGAACGTCGGAAGAATACTAATGGCCCTGTAATTATTAAAAAAATCTGGCCTCTCCAAATTTGAGTACGGGAACGATCTTTGTCATTTCCAGTTCGGCAGGTATTACTCCAGACGAAAAGGATAGGTTTATTACACGAGTTAAGGTGTCAGCTGTCTCAGTGATAATTTATTTGAGTAACTTGGTGATATATTATTATGGTCTTTACTAACTTTAGTGTAGAATGTTATTACTTTCATGTTTGTTCGTCTGGTGAATGAAGAAAGATGCTGAATTATTATTAAAGTTCGGGCCCCATCTGTTTCAATGATTTTAAATACGCGATATCCTTTGTTACCTTGCCTTCTTTAACCCTTTACCTAACATGAAAAGCAGACGACACATGAAAATAAAATTCTTGAATAACTATTTTTATCATTTTTTGTCTCAAAAACATTGGTTATAACCCCTCATTGGAACGAGCTCGATGAGCTCGTTCCAACGAGGGGTCATAACATATGTTTTTGAGACAAAATTTTTTAAAAAATAATGAAAATAATTGGCGATTTTTGTGAATAGCGCTGGCCGGTTTTGGCCGTTACGTTGGGTAAAGGGTTGACAGCCTTGCCTGATTATGTAACGTTTCTCACTCGAAAATTCGGAAAAAGAGAGATTCTCGCTAATTTTCTGGATAAGTGCATGGTATAAAATTTTGTAATGATGTCCGAATTTCTCCTGCTGTTGTAGTTATTGTCGTGTTATTGTTGTTGTTATTGTTACTCTTCAAGAAGTCCATGAAATGTTTTTTTCGAAGTGGGTATCTCTGTTCACTTGTTACTTTACCAATGCAGGCACAGAAAGAATCGAATTTTGTTGCAATTGACTTATTGCCAATGATTCGGGTATTACCGTCAACAAAGAATGATGGTGGTCAACGTATACGACTTGACTTGTTGACGGGTTTGTTCACATTAATCTCCCATATTTTTTTTAAAATTAATGTTATATATGTTTTGTGTTCAGACTGTGTTATAGCAGGTGGCTTTGCAAGTCCATTTTAGTTTAAGCTCTCGATAGTAGGTTTTATGTATATCAGAATGTGATATGTTGGATACAGGTGCGGCGGAAGCTCGATAAAAGTGGAGGGGCACCAATTTACAATGCTACCATGCAGGGATGTGGCTAGAGGGTTTCAGCTGGTGTGTGTGTGTGGGGGGGGGGGGGGGATGCCACCGGTGTAAATTCCAACTGTGAGTGGTTTCGATAGGTGGTTGCACTGCGGCACTGGGTGATATCTTTTAACCCTTTAGCCAACGAATCGCCCGCATCCGCCCACGTAATATGCAAATACACCTGCTGAAAAAATATTATTTTTCGAAAAATTTCAACAAAACCATATCATGTGACCCCTCTTTGGAACGAGCTCGTCGAGCTCGTTCCAAAGAGGGGTCACATAATATTGTTTTGTTGAAAAAAAATTTTTTTAAAATTTAAAAAAAGGATATTTAAAATAATGAATTTTGAAATCGTCTGCGTTGGGTAAAGGGTTATGAACCCTTCTGATAATTTTCACTAGTCCTGAAACGGAAAAAAGCATCATTTATAATGTGTCTGGGTCAGAAAATTTACCGGATTGGTGTCAGAGTCGAAATTTTAGAGTAGGAAATTTTAAACTCAAGTTCCCAGTTGGAAATAAAAGCTCAAAATTTCTCATCATTAGTTAGAATTTTAATATTTTTCATGCACGATGTTAATTTATTGAATTTCCAACTATTTGATTTTTGACCTCGGAATTTCCAACTATTAAAAAAAATACTCCTAGCTGGGGGAGGGACCTCCCCCCCCCCCACCCCCCCCCCCCCCCCCCCACCCCCTGTCGCCAAATCTCTGCTACCATGGTTTGACCTAGTGTGAGAAAGGTTACAATCGTTCTGGGCCGATTTTGACCGCATTTAGTATGTGGACCACCAATGAATTACAAATTCGACTTATTAGGTCACTGGTCATGTCACATAGCTCCCATAGCAACCGACACTTGGGATCATCCATCCAATCCAACTTGGGCTTGGAAGCTCATATTGACGACATTTGTAAAAAAGGTTGTGTTAGAATTTCACAGTTAAAAAAACTAAAGCATATTTCCAATCAACAGATTCTGAGAAAGATGTATAATGCCTTCATTTTGCCAGTATTGGAATATGGGAGTCCGGTGAGGTGCGGAGCTCCTCAATACTTGATGAAGCGTCTAGAGGATATACACTGTGATGCCGCACGAATCGTATCAGAGCTGACGAGATCAGTATCGTGTGATCGCCTTTTGATTGAAATTGGGCGGGACAGTCTCGAAAGAAGAAGACACGTGCAAAAGATGTGTACCTTCTACAAAATCGTAAACAAAGATATGCCCGATTATCTCCACGAATTACTACCACCAAGAGTTCGTGACACATCTGGTTAAAACCTTCGAAATTCGGCAAATTTTATGTCTTATTGCATGCGAACAGAGCTATTCAAACGATCATTTTTCCCCTCGTGTACATGAACACGGAATAGTCTACCAGAATCCGTACGAAACAACAGTTCACTTAATGAATTCAAAAAACTCATATCACCGCCTGAAGGGAGACCTCCATGATACTTCTCCTGTGGTG
This sequence comes from Pictodentalium vernedei, assembly GCA_031216915.1. NCBI lineage: Eukaryota > Metazoa > Mollusca > Scaphopoda > Dentaliida > Dentaliidae > Pictodentalium > Pictodentalium vernedei. Next base: position 674,491,815 of record CM062295.1, on the reverse strand, counting down.
TCAGAAAATACAACATTATTCATAGTAGAATTCGAACTGGCTGCAGCGATCTGAACAGTGATAAGTTTCTCAATTACATTTCCGAATCTCCATACTGTCCCCATTGTCCAGCTGTTGTTGAGGACGCAGTGTACCAACCACTTTTGCAATATAACCACTTTTGCAATAAAATTTATTACAAAAGTGGTTAACGCGTACCAACCACTTTTGTAATAAAACCACTTCTGTAATAAACTGATCATTATTGTAATAAACTCATTTCGGTGATAAATCACGGACGTCCATTTTATAGTCGGACATTGGGTGGGGTGAGGGACTAGTTTACCTAAACATGCTTGTGTGTCGTTCGATGGAATAACGTGTCTATTCACCAGTTAAAACATGGTAGTGACTGAAGAAAGTACGCAACCACTTTTGCAATAAACTTTATTATAAAAGTGGTTATCGCGTACCAACCACTTTTGTAATAAAACCACTTTTGTAATAAACTAACCATTATTGTAATAAACTCATTTCAGTGATAAATCACGTCCATTTTTATAGTCGGACATTGGGTTGGGGGAGGGACGAGTTTACTTAAACATGTTTGTGTGTCGTTCAATGGAATAACGTGTCAATTAACCTGTTGAAACTTGAAAGTGACCGAAGGAAGTAAGCAACCACTTTTGCAAGAAACTTTATTGTATAATAGGTTAGGCTTGTCATTCAACGTAACGATGATGTAATAAATTTATTGCACAATAGCTTAGGTTTGTCATCCAAAGCAACCGACAATTTAATAAATTTACTGCATAATAGGTTAGGTTTTGTCACCCAAAGCAACCGATAATGTAATAAATTTACTGCATAATAGGTTAGGTTTGCCATCCAAAGCAACCAATAATGTAATAAATTTACTGCATAGTAGGTTAGGTTTGTCATCCGAAGCAACTGATAATGCAATAAACTTTATTGTATAATAGGTTAGGTTTGTCATTCAACGTAACCGATGATGTAATAAATTTATTGCATAATAGGTTAGGTTTGCCATCCAACACAACCGATAATGTAATGAATTTACTGCATAATAGGTTGGGTTTGCCAACCAACGCAACCGATAATGTAATAAATTTACTGCATAATAGGTTGTGTTTGCCATCCAACGCAACCGATAATGTAATAAATTCATTGCATAATAGGTTGGGTTTGCCATCTTACGCAACCGATAATGTAATAAATTTATTGTATTTGCAGTTAAGTTTTCCATGCAAGACAACCGCTGATGTATTAAGTTTATTGCATTATAGGTTAGGGTTGCCATCCAACGTGTAATAAGTTTATTGCATAATAGGTTAGGTTTGCCATCCAAAGCAAACGATAATGCAATAAGTTTATTGCATAATAGGTTGTATTACATTACCGGTTGTAACAATGCTTATCGAGTGGAATTGAGAAGCGCGCAGCTCACGATACATGGTAAAATAGACTGCTGTATTGTTGGGTCAGAAGGGGTACGTCTACCACAGTATATGTCTGGCGGTGTAATTCCTATTACGAAAAAAAAAAGAAAAAAGAAAAACAAGTTACACAAGTTATCAAAATCTGTTTACTATGTCACTCGAAAAAGACAGGACGTTCACATCTGCATTAAGCATAGGTTAGTTCTTTTAAAGAACGATGAAAGTTCAGACACGATTATTGTTACGGATAAGTTAACCGTTGCGCAGTCCGTCCATGCGGCACAAGATCAGGGGCATGCGTAACTGGTTTCGTGTTATGTGGAAGGACTAAATCAGAGTAAATAAATTTCTTTTGACTACTATACATTTGCCAACTGTTATATTGCCAACTGAAACACTCACCCTTCCGGTATGGCAATATACCAATCGGCCCGTAGTCAATTGTTACATTGCCAAATTAGGTTCATGAAAGTTCAGACTCAGATGTTTGATAAGATTACGTATGCGACTGCACGTAATTTATTACTCCGTTTCAGAGCGAACAATCGGGTCAGTGATGAATCCTTTTCATGGATGCAAAGGGATCAAAGTTGAATCCAGTTTATCACCAGCGTCCAAGTTGCGCCATTTTTTCGTGTACCAAAAAGCAAAGGGGCATGTTTTACTCGTCTTGTGGCACGCGGAGAGACAAGACCAGAGGGACAACGTGCAGTTGAGTTTTCTACTGAATACTCGATATTTGTTATATTTGTTATGTTCAATCAAAAAAAAAAAAAAACGCGAAAGTTTAGATTCAGGTGTCAGAAGTGATATGATTTGAGCCCCTTTTCACGGTTGCAGAGTCAGACCTGCTATCACATCCCTAAGAGCAGCCGTTTAGTACAGCAGAAGACCAGCCAAAGGCGCCCTCTTGCAATTCAGATGGATCTCGGAAGTGACGTCATGTCACGCTACTGCGGGCGCCCTTGTTGTGTTGACATGTAACCAATGTGCGTGGTTGTGTTGTGACGTCATTGCCATAGCGATACGAGGTTCGAATGCACGTGTGCAGCTTGGGTGTATATGGGGACACGTGTTTTGGTCGTCCATTTTGTGTATAGGGGCGCCATCTTGGATTCCCAATTGTCACGTGGTTGCCTGGTGACGAAACCTTACCTCTTGGTATAAGATCGGGGGTATGTTTTGAGGGTATGTTTGATTCGAGGGGAGTATGTTCCAATAGTATAGAATTACACAAATGAACCCGACTTTCGTGTATTTTAGTGGATTTTTACTCTGGTAACCATGTTAATGTTGTAGCTGGGACGTGGGCATGTTCCGGATCCAATGTTTGTACGGAGTGTGTTTTGGGAAAACATGGAATTACCTCAAACAACCGATATTAGATATAGAATTACCCAAAACAGCTTGACAATGTCTAAAAAACTATCCATGGATGGAAATTTTTCTGAAAATATCGCGACTTCCAGACACGGTGGCGGCGGGTGAAAAGGGGAACAGGAGCTCTGGGGTGAGGCGGCAGAGGCGGTAGGGAACCAGGGGCTCTTGGGGTAGGGGCTGCAAGGGGCATGGGCGGTCGTGTAGCAGAGACAGGGGGCCTAGCGGCGCTAGAAACGGCGGAGGCTCCTCCCCTTCCATTTTCCCTCTCTGTTTATTGTTTAAAAAAATAACAAGAGTTATCTCCATTGAAAGCAGAAAGTGCCTGTATGTAAAATGATTTTCCCTTAGAATCCATTTAATGAGTCCTAGTCAGTGACTCGGCGGATCCAAAAATATCGAAATGAGACTATGATGCGTATGATTTTGCACGTATTGGACTAACTCTCATATTCTTCATTTTGAAACATATGATTTTGCGCGCAATGTGCTCATTTTCACAGCATTCATTGTTCCATACGACGAAAAAGGGTATTCAGTGCGTCTATTTATTTATTTATTTATTTATTTATTTATTTATTTATTTATTTATTTATTTATTTACTGGTGTTTTACGACACTTTAACAGCCAAGGTCATATCGCGTGACAGGTTTATTGGTGGAGGAAGCCGGAGTACCCGGAGAGAACCACCGAACAACGACAAGCACTTGCCAGCTCTCCAACGTCTTAACCCTAGACCATACTATGTGCCACATAGCAGTATTACGCACTGCACAGCACAGACAGGATTAGATTGGTTGAAGACATGTGCATCTTGGCGTGCAGAACGTCTCAGCACACGGCGTCATCGTGCCCCCACGTGGGCAATCAGGATGAAGTGTCTTTCCCAAGACACAGCGCGGGAGTTCGAATTAATCTGTAAATGGTCACCCGTCCACAGACCAACCGAGCTCGATGTTGCTTAACTCCGGTGATCTTACGAGAACCGGTTTTGCCAACGCCACCGCGCCCCCTCAGTGGGTCTAGTATCCTTAATATTTTTTTATATTGCGACTACAGCAGGGTAGAGATTTTTTAAATGAGGGTATGTGACGTATGAAGATTCACTCATTGAGCTCGTTTTCATAGCCTTCCTTGTTTCATATAACAAATGAGGCACCAAAGATCCGCCTTTTAAAAATTTGCGCTCGCCTAAGGATGGAAAACGAGGATTCCGACAGAATTCGAACCAGAAAAAAAGCCAATGTCGTTTCGCGACCCTGTCATCATTTGTGTTTGTGTAAAGACTGTTGTAAATGTAGAAAAGTAGTGTTTGAAAATATGACGATTTATGTACCATAGATGTTCAATAAAAGAAATTTAAATGAATGTGATATATTGTTGTTTTTCGTAAAAAATAAACAGAGAAGGAATGTAGAGGGAGGAGAGCCATCGACCCCCTGGGCCCTTCCCCACGCTCCCCTGGTCCCATGGGCCCCTCGTCCTTGGTCCCCTTTGCCGCCGCCGCCGTCCATCATGCCAGAAAGACGCGATATTTTCAGAAAACAAATCCATCCATTAATAGTTTATAGACATTGTCGGGCTGTTCGGGGTGATTCGATGTATACAGCCAGGTTGTTTGTGGTGATACGGCCTATAATGATACCCCCAGTCATATACTAAGAGATTTCGTCACTTAATAACCACATGACACCTTGATAAGTAAAAAAAAAATAAAAATAAAAAAAATAGGGGATGTTCGCCTCATTTGGGGTTAACAGTGTGCGGAAGAACTCAATCCGACCTATAAAAGGGACAACAAGCTCGATAGGAACTACGGGATTTAAGACAAACTGCGCCCGTAGGAGGAATTCGGGGAGACATATCAAAAACGATAGACGTCAAACCCAGCTTTCCCTATCCATCCGTGTGCAGTAAGATTTTAGCGCCCAACAAATTTGAGAACAGCTTTGACGCTACTTTGTGCTACCCCTTCTCCAAACAAACACTCCGTCTGGCTATAAAATGGACGTCCGTGATTCATCACAAAAAATAGGGGTATTACAATAATGGTTAGTTTATTACAAAAGTGGTTCGTACGCGATAACCACTTTTGTAATAAAGTTTATTGCAAAAGTGGTTGCGTACTTTCTCCAGACCCTGCCACGTTTCAACTGGTGAATGAACACTTTATTCCATTGAACGACACACAAACGTGTTTAGGTAAACTAGCTCTCAAAACCACCCCAATGTCCAACTATAAAATGAATGTACGTGATTCATCACAAAAATAGGTGTTACAATAATGGTTAATTTAATACAAAAGTGGTTGGTACGTGATAACCACTTTTGTAATAAAGTTTATTGCAAAAGTGGTTACTTACTTTCTTCAGTCACTTCCAAGTTTCAACACGCGAATGGAATGGACACGTTATTCCATTGAACGACACACAAACATGTTTAGGTAAACCTGTCCCTAACCCCACCCCAATGTCCAACTATAAAATGGACGTCCGTGATTTATCAACAAAATGAGTTTATTACAATAATGGTTCGATTATTACAAAAGTGGTTTTATTACAAAAGTGGTTGGTACGCGATAACCACTTTTGAAATAAAGTTTATTGCAAAAGTGGCTGCGTACTTTCTTCAGTCACTGGCATGTTTTAACTGGTGAATGGACACGTTATTCCATCGAACGACACACAAACATGTTTAGGTAAACTAGTCCCTCACCCCACCACAATGTCCGACTATAAAATGGACGTCCGTGATTTATCACCGAAATGAGTTTATTACAATAATGGTCAGTTTATTACAAAAGTAGTTTTATTACAAAAGTGGTTGGTACGCGTTAACCACTTTTGTAATGAATTTTATTGCAAAAGTGATTGTATTACAAAAGTGGTTGGTACAACGCAGAGAACTATATCCTCATTTGTCCCCTTGATTCCGACTCTCGCAATGCTCTCATTGGTAAACTATTGGAAATTAATGTTAATTTGAACTCCATTGATAGTTTACTGTACGGCGATCCCATTTTAGAACATAAAACTAATAGCTCACTTTTTAAATTTGTCTTAGGCGCATGATTAGGCGGCGAAAGTGTAACCCATGGATGATTACAGAAATTATTATTATTATTATTATTATTATTATTATTATTATTATTATTATTATTATTATTATTATTATTATTATTATTATTATGTGCTATGTCGGTAATAAGATTTGAGCGCGATAATAAAAGTATTATCTATAGTAGTAGCAGTAATGATGGTGGTGGTACAGTGGAGCCCACTTAATTGGATATCTCTTAATTGTATATCCCTGTTAATTGAATATAATTTTCAAAACACAAAAACCATTTACCATACCTTCAGTACAAATTTGATCTGTTAATTACATATGGGTTGTAGAATAAACTCCTGTTAATTGTATATAAATTTTTGTAATATGTTGAAAAAATTACTGTGACACGCACCAAATTCCCCTTATTTATCAACCTTTTTGGCCTCACTACATCCAATACAGGCATTTATTCTATTATATCTTGTTTGACAGAGCTCTACGAGCTCTGTCAAACAAGATATAATAGAATAAATGCTCAGTTTACCCCCAGAACACAGGAAACTGACCAAATCCCTGTTAATTGTATACTCCTGATAATTGAATAATTTTCACTGGCAAAATGGATATTCAATTAAGAGGATTCTACTGTAGTAGTTATGGTAATAGTAGTGGTGGCTACAGTAGAAATGGAAGTTTAGTGTTATGTGAATTCAACCACTCAGTGCAGCGCCTGGGCGACCCTCAGCTTGGAATCTCAAATTGCCAGAGACAGACTCAAGATGCAAATGGGACATCAATCAATCAATCAAATTTCTTTTTTTCTCTTTTTTTTTTCTCTCTCTCTCTCTCTCACTTTCTTTTATTTCGAAGTTAGGTTTACAATCGTATATCGGTAAATGTACCATGACTCGCTACAGTCTCTCGTTTAGATGAATATGCCGCTGTGTTGCCAGTTGGCAAACTGCCACGTCTTTGAAAATGCTAATGGTTCATTTTAGCCAATTGAAAGTCGTAACTAGAAAATACAATTTTAGAAAATACAATTGTCAAAGTTTTTAGTATTGGCTCCTGTGATTTCCAGTTTCATATTACACTAGCGTGTGATACCCGGCGTTGCACGGGAGAAGATGGTTATATCAGCCGTTTTCGAAATAAAAGGTCAAGGTCACCAATTTAAGGCCAAGGTCACCCCGCACGGGCACCCCGATAAAGTCAAAATGATCGATGGGTAATATACCGGCACATATGAAATTTTAGCCCGATCAGCCCAACCGTTTTCGAAATAAAAGGTCAAGGCCATCAATTTCAAGGTCAAGGTCACCCCGCACGGGCACCCCGATAAAGTCAAAATGATCGATGGGTAATATACCGGCACATATGAAATTTTAGCCCGATCAGCCCAACCGTTTTCGAAATAAAAGGTCAAGGCCATCAATTTCAAGGTCAAGGTCACCCCGATAAAGTCAAAATGATCGATGGGTCAATATACCCGCACATATGAAATTTTAGCCCGATCGACCCAGGAGTTTTCGAAATAAAAGGTCAAGGTCACCAATTTCAAGGTCAAGGTCACCCCGCACGGGCACCCCGATAAAGTCAAAATGATCGATGGGTCAATATACCTGCACATATGAAATTTTAGCCCGATCGGCCTAGCTGTTTTCGAAATAAAAGGTCAAGGTCATCAATTTCAAGGTCAAGGTCACCCCGCATGGGCACGGCACCCGTGTTACTCGCAGGGTCGAATTACCCCCGTGTACAAAATTTGAGATCGATCGGTCGAGAAACGGAGGAGTTCACCCGGAACAAAGATAGATAGAGAGATAGAGAGATAGAGAGAGATATAGATACAGACTTTTGCATTTATATATTAGATTGTGATCTATTAGCGTTTCAGATAGGACCAGGCAAACGTTCAAGATTCGATTTTCTTTCGAATCTTTTCACTGATTCGATTCAAAACCATTTCGATTATTCGAAAAAATCGAATCCCTGAATTTTTGGATCTCATGCATTTCTTGGTTGTCTACAGTTAAAACTACAAGTCCTGTCATGAAATGCGCACAAATAACACGTCGATTTGCGCGTTAATCTACGCGTTATGACCACAGTAAGGCAATCAAATTCTGACCATTTGGCCTGCGCACAAGCAATGTTTCAGCCAATGAACCTCCGGGTAATCCGGAGGTCCATTGTCAGAAACATTGCTTGTGTTTGCTTTGAGAAACCAGGAGAACCTGCCGAGCTTTGGATGCCATTCGATATGGCAATTGCGCGCAATCCCTATGAGTAATTAAGTCTAGATAAGCGCACAGTTCGTGACAGGACTTCTACTTTTAACTGTACTTCCTGAAGATGACAACTCATCCTTAGTTTTCTGAAGGATGAGATTAGTCGTATCCAGGCTAACTACAGAACACAAATTTAGTTAGAAAATTTCTATAACTGCCATTTGAAGCTATAGTGGAGATTGATTTACGTCTTGTTTGCACGATAGATAGCCACTTGTGTGTAACAAGGCGCCATCTGCAACACTACTATTCATTACACGCCCATTACTCTTCTTCCAGTTCTATATTTACAAATCCGTACCGAACACGTGTTCCCTACAGATTTCCATTGACGGACTATATTTACAACTGACGTCATGGATCCATCAAAAGAATTATACTCCGCCATTTTTTGTAATCGGCCAATCGAAAAGTCGCATTCCGACACAAATCAACTCGGAAGCTGCGGTGACAGCCGATAAATCGAATGTCAATTGAAAACCGTTTTTTGTTAAAATCCATCAAAATTAACGAAATTAAACTTATTCTATAAATGGGGAGTGATTTTATTATACCCAAGTTCTGATTCTGAAGTTAATATCTCTCAGATCGCGGAAGGTAATTTCTTAAAAATACTAATAAATAACATAATTGGACATAATTTTCATTTATATTTTGCGTTTTAGTATCGACCTGCCACACGTGTTTGCCAGTCACACCTGTGTTTTGTTTTTGTTTTTATTTCAGTTATACGTCAGAACGGGGCGCGGAGGCGTTGTGGTAACCGGTTCTCGTCAGATCACCGAAGTTCAGCAACGTCGAGCCTGGTTAGTCCTCGGATGGGTGACCGTCTGAGCGATCAATTCGGACTCCCGCGTTGTGTCCTTGGACAAGGCACTTAACCCCGATTGTCCACCAGGGGGCACGATGACGCCGTGTACTAAGGAGTACTGCACGTCGATGGTGCACATGTCTTCAACCAATCTAACCCTGCCTGTCCTGCAGTGCGGAGTTACGATGTTGGGAAGCTGGCAGCTGCTCGTCGCTGCTCGGTGGTTCTCTCCGGGTACTCCGGCTTCCTCCACCCGTAAAACTGTCACGGTCATGATTAGCCATTGTGCATAAGTATGTGACCTTAAACACCAATAAATAATAATAAATATACGTCAGAACTATCCAAATTCTACAAATAAGACCGATTTTTTCTTTAATTAATGGATTATATGTCAAAGAGGGACTGTAATAAACAAGGAATGCCACGATGTTTGAATGCGTTCGTCGATACGGCACTCACGTCATCGTGGTAGGATAGAACTCGAGGCTGCGCTTCTCGTTCCATCCTTCCGCACTGGCAGTCGAGCCACTCACGTCATCGTGGTAGGATAGAACTCGAGGCCGCGCTTCTCGTTCCATCCTTCCGCGCAGGTACTCGTGCCGCATTAACGAACGCATTCACACATAATGTCGTTTTTTTGTAAATACAGCATTATAGATGGAGCCTTGTTCCTCTCAAGGGACGATATATGATTTTTACTTCGTTCACTTTGGTGATATCTAGTCAATTCTCATTTCAATCTAGCCCTGTTCTACGATGACCGCGGGGGTGAATTACCACGACTAGAATATTAAGAACAAAAAGTGACCAAACTCTTTTTTGGTAATGATACATTCAAACGCTATCTTCGAGTAATTTGAATGTCAGTTCGTCCGAGTTTTGTCCTATACGGTTTTAGTTAACCTTTTACCTAACACGAAAAGAAGACGACACTTGCAAAAAATATTCTTGAATAACTATTACTTTCAATTTTTGTCTCTAAAACATAGGTTATGACCCCTCATTGGAACGAGCTCGACGAGCTCGTTCCAATGAGGGGTCATAACCTATGTTTTAGAGACAAAAAAATAAAAGGATAATGGAAATTAATTGGCGATTGTTGATAATAGCGCTGACCGGTATTGGCCGTTTCGTTGCACATCGATTCTATAAAATATATACACGGAATACCCCTGGTTGCCATATAAATAAATTGCTCAACCTTTTGGAAACAAGTTACGTGTCCATTTTCCTGTACTTGCTGTTCTATGGTACGGAATAGTCTAACAAGTATGCCCATTGATTCTGTGTACACATGGGAGATAGCTAACACTAGTAAGTTTGCCGTAATAACGTAACAATTGTGCAGTGCAGTGCACTCCTGGCTTTATTTCGTCACAACTTTCGATAAAGTTATCTACCTTGGAATTATTAGTCGAGCAAGGAAGGTCCAATAGAGAAGCAAGTAATTTTTTAGAAAAACCTTTGACATCAATATAAAATAAAATCAAGTTTCCTTTTGTTACTTTTAATAAACGAAAACAACAGACTGCTCTCTGAGCTGTCTGTTGTCTTCATATATTAAAGGTAACAAAAAAAAACTTTTATGGCAAGCGAATTTGAAGCGACCAGTTAACAGATAATCCGTCATTAAGAATATCTATCAGTATCACACCTGCCAACATGTACACGTGCACTCTTGTTTACGAATGTGTTTTACAGTGACTTTCTAAGGTTTTATTCTTCCAAAGAAAAAACATTAGCCAATCTCATCACCTATACTTTTATATTATTGGAAAAAACAGCGTCTGTACAATACAGTTAAAACTAGAAGTCCTGTCATGAAATGCGCACATATAGCAAGTCGATCTGCGCGTTAATCTACGCTTTATAACCATAGTAAGACTATCAAATTCGATACATATGGCCTGTGCACAAGCAATGTTTTAGCCAATAGACCTCTGGGTAACCCGGAGGTCCATTGGCAGACACATTGCCTGTGTTTGCTATGAGTAACCAGGAGAACCTGCAGTGCGTTGGACGCCGTTCGTTATGACAATTGCGCGCAATTCCTACGCGCATTTAAGCCTAGATAAGCGCACAGTTCATGACAGGACTTCTAGTTTTAACTGTATGATACGATGCACACACTGTTGATATAATTAACAGGAAAAAGTAACACAACATCAAAAGATGGTGAAAACGCTCTTGTCTTATTTTTAAATGGCTTTAAATAGATAATAATAGTCAAATGTTCAAAATGATGGGGAAAAAATTTGTAAAAAGCCAGCTTCTGTATCCTTATACTATTCTACAGGAATATCTGAAGTTTGTGAAATGATGCGCACATTACTGATACAAAGTCGGTAACATTTCGAAATTTCAATTTTTGTATGAAATTCCCAGGGGCGGGGTGGAGCCGGAAGGGAGACACAGGGGACCAATTTTTTGACCAATTACGTGACCCCCCCCCCCCCCCCACACACACACACCCACACACGTTTTGACCAATTATGTGAATCGTGTGGCATCAGCTGTCTTCGTGTGGCATCGGCTGTTTTCGAGTGTTACCACAGATTAGGGTACCTAATTAAGTCGCGGTAACGTTCATGTAATTCTCTTGTAATGACTAAAACTGTTAACCATGGGATTCGATTCGGTTTCAAACCATTTACCTCATTCGATTCAAGATTCGATTCGTTATTCGCCAGCCACTAGTTTCAAAACAATGTTTATATCATGATTATCTGTTCTACTATATATGAAAATCCTATGACATAAATTTTAGCTTTACACACCAACCGCGATGAACACGCCAGCAATGGGATTCAGTAGTTAAAACTTATACCTACAGTGGAACTACATCCAAGCTGACCTTTGGTGACCTCAATCTCGCGAAGAGTGAAATGAAAGCCACAATTGTTTATTACTCCTTAAAGGAGTTTGCTTCATAAGATACCAAAAATTAACAAACATGCATTGTCTCATGTTAATAAAGCATCCATAACTCGAAATGGTATGTTATTATGTTATTAAAATGAAAAAAGGCCCCGTGATTTGCGCGGTTTTTTTTCATTTCGTTTCTGCAATAAAATTGACAGCGGAAGTACCGCCCACCGCCGCTTATGTAAGCAAAAACAGATTCGAACGTTTTAATATTGAATATTGTATTATTTAACATGTACACTCTTAATAATATGACTATTATTGTCACACGTGGTGAAGTGGTATCAACCGCTCGCCAAAGGCTCGCGGTTAACACCACTTCACCATTCGCGGTGAACATTTGGTACACCAAACTACTATTGGTATATTCTATATGTATCCCTGGTTAACTTTGTGGTGACCGGAAGTAAATCCTGCGCAAAACGCGGTGTTTAGGTTTTGAAAAGTTTTAGTGTTGTTATGGAAGTTAAGTCTTTACTTAACAAATCTGTAACAGCCGCCAACGTAATATACAAATTCTGGAGTTGAAAAAAAAATTAAACGTTTTAGAAAAACCATATCATGTGACCCATCATTGGAACGAGTTCGACATTGAGGGGTCACATATTACCTTTTTTATTTCAAAAAAAAAAAATGAAAAAAGAATATTTAAAATAATAAATTTTGATATCGTATGCGTTGGGTAAGAGGTTAAGATTGAAATCTCCCATCAGAAAACTTGCTTTATGTTTAACTTGTAGAGTGCTAGAAGCCACTATCAGGCCGTTAATATGAAGAGCAGGTACTCCAGCCTAAAGCTGTCATATTCTGTAGATGTGCTTCATATTATCTTAGAAGTGAAAATACTTAGTCTATATTGGTTTGCCTTGTTACAATTTATGGGAGAGTGCCTCTTGGCACTGTCCCATGAATTGTAACAAGGCAAAGACACAGGAACAAACTTTGAAGATCAAAACTAACGTAGCACTTTACCAGTTAAAAATGAAAGGTTATTCAGAAAAGAATCTGGGGGCACGGTGGCTCAGTTGGTAGAGGTGCAGGCTGCAAGCCGAGAGGGTCCTCGGTTCGAATCGCACCTGCGGCAACCGCGTTGTGTCCTTGGGCAAGACACTTCACCCCCATTGCCCACGTGGGGACACAGTGACGCTGTGTACTAAGGCACACTGCACGTCGATGGTGCACCTGTCTTCAACCAATGCTAACCCTGCTTGTGTGGAGTTGGTATGTTGGGGAGCTGACAGTTGCTCGCCGTTGCTCGGTGGTTCTTTCCGGGTACTCCGGCTTCCTCCACCCGTAAAAACTGTCACGGTCATGGTTAGCCATTGTGCAGAAATATGTGACATTAAACACCAATAAAATAAATAAATAAATAAATAAATAGAAAATAATCTAAGTCTGCTCTGTGTCCTGTAATCGGGGAATACATTGCACTAACTAAACATTTTTTCAAATTGGGCTCTATGAAAACAGATTCGAAGACATGAGGAACCAAGATTGATAAGACATTGCGGATGTTGAATGATAAGGTTTATTTAATGAATACACCCATTCTACCTCCCCGCCGTCTCTCTCTTTCACCGCCATCATCAAATCGTGTTTACAAGGGTAAAATTGTTACATGCATCTAACTGATATGTGATGTTTTCATTAACAGGAAAAGTTTCTGTTAGCCCTGTTATGTCAAACTGGTTGGGAGCGCGGTGGCTCAGTGGTAGAATGTTGGCATTCTATATGCTAGAGGTCCCGAATTCGATTCCCGTCCGGGACGCCCCGCACTGTGCAAGGGACTTTATTCCGGTTGCCTACATGGGGGCACGATGGCGCCATGTACTAAGGCGTACTGCACGTCGATGGTGCACATGTCTTCAACCGCAGTAACCCTGCTTGAGCGGAGCTTGAACAGAGTTAGAATGTCGGGGAGCTGACAGTTGTTCGTCGCTGCTCGGTGATTTTCTCTGAGTACTCTGGCTTCCTCCACCTGTAAAACTGTTACGGTCACGATTTGCGATTGTGCATAAGTATGTGACCTTAAACACCAATAAATAACTAATAATAATGTCAAGCTTGTTAGAGTCAGTTTGTTGATTATGCAAAAGATCCTTTGGAGGCTTTCAGTTTGCTTTTAAACTCCTACAGTGTGGGCTCAAGACTGAAAAGTTTTATGCTGTCGGGAGCAATCTTCGTTAACTCGTTCTGCATTCTTCTATCGGATCGGGCATACATCCTTGAACAGGTGAATATTTGCTGGCTATTGACCACTTCACTGCCGTGTGCTTATAGAGAAATGAGACAACATCACAGTGAGAGAAATTCGGAAGGTCATGGACAGCATGCCACGCCGATTGACCCTTTACCCAACGTAACGGCCAAAACCGGCCAGCGCTATTCTCAAAAAATCTCCAATTAATTTTCATTATTTTTTCATTTTTTGTCTCAAAAACATAGGTTATGACCCCTCGTTGGAACGAGCTCGTTGAGCTCGTTCCAACGAGGGGTCATAACCTATGTTTTTGAGACAAAAAATGTAAAAAAAATAGTTATTCAAGAATTTTGTTTGCAAGTGTCATCTGCTTTTCATGTTAGGTAAAGGGTTAAGATGTATTAGATATTCTCGAGGCTGTTCCACCAGGTACTGAACAACGTGACAATTTTTAACGTCGTGATGACGTCCGCGGTGCCTAATTTTCGTTCAATAAAAAGAAATCTCAAGAAACCCTTGCTTCATTAATAAGGCATATTCCCCCTGCTGCAAATAGCAGGTTTTCTCGGGAGAACTTACCCATTTCTGTATATCTACTGGTATTATAGGGAGGTGGCGGGGATGGGCTGGGGGACTTAACTTTTTTTGGACAGTAGTTATGCATATTTACGATAAAAAGCGAATTAGAGTTGTATTCTGGATCGCTTGAAGAGAGTTAGTTAAAATTTTAGGAAAATTATACATATCCTGGCTCATCTTGTGTGATTTTGTTTAATAGAAATAATTAAGAATGCGTGTACGTTGTCAAAAAAAGACAGTTGTGGGAAATGTCAAGATTTTGGTAATTAATATCGTGAAGTATACTTAATGTTCGCGTATGTCTTTTAAGATGACATGAATGAACAGTTACAAATTATTTCCCATTTCAAGCTACGACTTGTATTATAGTTGTGTATATAAGGCGATAATAGGGGGTGAATTTGTAGAGACATTTTCTAATTATTATTAATCATACCTTACACCTTACCCACTTTTGAGTCATATTACCTTTATGTTTTGTTCGTGCTTAAAGCGTATCTATACAGTAACTATTTCGTTAGCGGATTGATACAGATTCATTCTGAATAGAGCCCTGTGTAGCTTCGAAATTCACTTCGATTCGTAATCATCTCGATAATTCCATTCGATTCGATTCGAATCGAGGTGATTCGGAATTTCTTTAACCATCAAGCTGTTCTCAACATCGTACCAAATGGCTCCTCGTGAACTCTCTTTTATCATCAGGTCTCCCCCACAGGAGACATTATGATAAAAGAAGAGAATTCAATGAGAGGTTCCGCTTCCGAAGCTACTTTGATTCCGTTTGGGAATCTTTTGCTTTTTGATTGATTTTCCAAATATGCCGATATGTGCTAATTTGAAAATGCATAATATGCACATGACACATGCAGTACACGGGCATCTATAGGGATTAACCGATAAGGATTTGCAACTGTCATCTGCTTGCATGTCGATTAGATGAGCATACAATCTGCCGGTTGTAAGTGCCGATGTCAGATAGTAACAACCAAAAGGAGTAGTATGTTTAAGAAAGCATAGAACAGGGTTACTTTTACGGTGCAGTCAGGTTGCTTGGTTTGTTGACATGAAGAGTATGTCAGTGTGTGTACTAAAATAAAAATACGACATCAGTGGATGTCAGTGGAAACAAGTTAACAGCGCAGCGTCTTTGATCAACGATCAAAGACGCTGCGCTGTTAACTTGTTTCTGCTGATGTCGCATTTCATTGAGTCATCACAAAACATGTTGCATGTGTGTCATGAGCAGGAATCAATGAGTAGATCAGACCAATCAATGCGATTAGGCCAATCTGGATGCCCGCTGATCATTGTGGCAACTTATTAAATTTGTTACTGATTGTATGAGATTGTTAAATACAACCAATTTTGATCCAGTGGTGTTCCATGTAACCATCGGCATGGACCGGTGCTCAAACACCTCTACCGATGGTCAACCGATGGCTTAATATCGGTCGATGTCAGATGCGATTGCCGAACACTGGTTAATCACTAGGCACATACAGTAAGGGGAGGGTGTATTATCACTAAATCACCCGCAGAGTGGAGTTTCCACCCAAGCAATAATTGCAAATTTGTTGCAAAACATAACAGGCACAAGCAAAGTTTCAGCCTATGGACCTCCGGGTTAAACCCGGAGGTCCATTGGCTGAAACATTGCTTGTGTTTTTAGTCGATATATTCAAAATTTGAAAGTTATAGTTTGGGTGATAACGCCACTCCGCGGTTGATTTAGTTACAACCCACTCTCCACGTACTGTACAACGAAAAGGGAATTCTACAGGCATTATATATTTTCATTTACTTTAATTTTAAAGTCTAGGAGGTAAGATTTCCTATTTTTTTTCTGGGAGGAATAAAAACTTTCAAGTTACTGTAAAAACACACTTCCTAAAGAAAGACTCAAAGTGGACATAAGTCTTTGTAGGTGTGTTAATGATAGATATTCTTGCCAGTAAAAGCAAGGTTTCCTTTTGTTACTTTTAATAAACGAAAACAACAGACAGTTCCGAGTGATGTCACGTATTTTCTTTCTCAAACTATTCTTTTCTTCTTATTTGGACCTTTGTCGCTCATCTTATATTTTTAAGGGCGATAACTTTATCGAAAGTCGATTTTCACTTAAGGTCTCGTTTCCTATTAAAAGGTCATTTCCGAGGTTATTGGATATCCTCAGCCAAATGGCTATTTTGGGCTATAGTTTTAGTTTATGGTGGTGTGGATTTAGTAAATAATTCTCATTAATGGTGATATGACCAAAATAATCTGTTGATGGTCTTGATTCAAACTGTGTATTGCCAAGTGCATTTCAATTGGGGGTCAAGGTCACATAGAAGTGTTAAAGGGAGGGTATCACGATATTTCAGTTGCTCGACACCAGAAACGAATGACTTGAAATAGGCCAGCCTCTCTTTGTAATTGATACGTCACTGGTGCGTAGAGGAATTTCTTTGTCTAAATGTAGACGCACACACGTGACTGATTTGTTTTGCTATTTCTCGAGATTTGATTCAGTTTTTCCCGATGGCCCCGAAAAGAATATACACAACTCGTCGCCTGAGTGCCAGAATGTCCTATGTCCCATATGGGACATAGGACATTCTGGCACTCAGACGACGATTACTGAAGAAAGCAGAAAGCAGACTGCTTCACTGCATTCTAAAAAATATGCATCAACAAGGATTGCACTGAGTGATGCTTTTGACGAATGGGAAGATCAAAGAAAGGTGTGTGGGTTTGGAAGCAATGGCGTAGATAGCTTTTCGCTGGCGGAGGGGCAAGCCAAAAATTTCCCGACAGACCGAAAATTTTCCGACAGTTTAACAACAACAAAAACTCAAACAAACAGAAAGAATCTGTTGTTTACTGCCAATGTACTGAAAATTGGACTTTTTTACCCAAAATGGCATGTTTTTATCCCCAAAGCCAGCATTTTAATGTTATTAGGCATAAATTCGCCTAAAAATGGTCCCCAAAAATTTCCGACAAAACTTCTGGTGGGGGGGGGGGTCCTCCGCCCCCCCCCCCCCCCCTTATCTACGCCACTGTTTGGAAGCCACAAAGGAATGTCAGACACTTCCCCCCTAACAATTCCCCCCCCCCACCTATTGGTCATTTCCCCCAGACATCCCCCCAAAGTAGTCATCCCCCCCCCCAAAGTAGTCATTTCCCCCCCCAAAGTTGGTGATCATTCAAAAGTGAAAAAAATACAATTTCCAGTCTTTTATTCTCTTCAAAACATGCTCAACATATAAAATAAACATCATAAAATGTAATACACTCACAAAAAAATAATACTCAGTAGAGGTGGGGTTCGAAAAATTACGATTCATAGAACTACATAGATAGCACATAGCACACAGATACCATATAGCTGTATACAGACTTACATTCCCTAAACACTCCTTGAATTTGTTTGTTTGTTCATCTAGTTGGAATTTTAAACAGCCATTTAATTTGGGACTCCATCAGTCCCAAATTAAATGGCTGTTTAAAATTCCAACTAAATGAACAAACAAATCCCAATTTTTTTTGTTTTTACCCCCTCCAACTTTTTTTAACGTTTTTTTTCAGTCCTCCCCTTTTTTTAACATTTTTTTTTCAGTGTACTGTAATTTTAGTTGAAAAATCAAAATAGTCTTGATTTTTAGCTGGCCGAAAATGCTCACCTAAACCACATCATATACAGACCCCCAGATTCCCTAGCCTCTCCCCAATTCGCCACTAAAAATGCCAAAACAAAAAAAAAAGGATTTGTTTGCTTGTTCATCTAGTTGGAACTTGGAATTTTAAGCAGCCATTTACAGGGACCGATCAGGACTATTTAAAATACGCTCTAGCCTCGGAGCCTATTTTTTCAATTCATGCGCCAAATTTCAATTTACGGAGTCACACTGCTGTTTGTAACACACACTGCAAGTATGTAATAGCTCTCATCATTTTCATTTAGTACACTATAGCAAACATTAATCTTCACTGTGGTTTCTGATCAAGTCTTGGCTGCCTATTTAGGCAGCCAAGACTTGATCAGAAACCACAGTGAAAATTAATGCTTGGTAATTAAGACTTGAAGTATTAACTTAAGCACTCTACAACAATGATAAATGATAATCATATAAAAAATACATGTAAGAATGTCTCTCTCGATTATCCATCGAAAGAATATCAAAATATGATCTGAGAAGTTAGGCGCCAACTGAGAAGCCTATTTCTGAGATTTAAGAGCCAGGACCTGATGTTTCAGAACCAAATACGCACTGGCGCATGCCCAGGTCGGTCCCTTCATTTAATTTAGGACTGATGGAGTCCCAAATTAAATGGCTGTTTAAAATTCCAACTAGATGAACAAACAAACAAATCTAATTTTTTGGTTTTTACCCCCTCCAACTTTTTTTAACATTTTATTTCAGTCCTCTTCTTTTTTTAACCCTTTACCTAACATGAAAAGCAGACGACACTTGCAAAAAAAATTCTTGAATAACTAATTTTTTTCATTTTGTTGTCTCAAAGACATAGGTTATGACCCCTCGTTGGAACGAGCTCGACGAGCTCGTTCCAACGAGGGGTCATAACCTATGTTTTTGAGACAAAAAATGAAAAAAATAATGAAAATTAATTGGCGATTTTTGAGAATAGCGCTGGCCGGTTTTGGGCGTTACGTTGGGTAAAGGGTTAACATTTTTTTTTCAGTGTACTGTAATTTTAGTTGAAAAATCAAAATAGTCTTGATTTTTAGCTGGCCGAAAATTCCAGTATATGTTTTCAGAGCAATGGATGAACTGCAACAGTTTTTACAAACATCAAAGGATTATGTTGACCAGTTTCATGACAGTTTTCACAGTCACAGTGCACTGAAAAAAAATGTTAAAAAAGGGGAGGACTGAAAAAAAATGTTAAAAAAAGTTGGAGGGGGTAAAAACCAAAAAATTGGATTTGTTTGTTCATTTAGTTGGAATTTTAAACAGCCATTTAATTTGGGACTGGTATCTGTGTGCTATGTGCTATCTATGTAGTTCTATGAATCGTAATTTTTCGAACCCCACCTCTACTGAGTATTATTTTTTTGTGAGTGTATTACATTTTATGTATATGTTGAGCATGTTTTGAAGAGAATAAAAGACTGGAAATTGTTTTATTTTCTTTGGGGGGAGGGAAATGACTACTTTGGGGGGGGGGGATGACTACTTTGGGGGGAATGACTATTTTTGGGGGGAGGGATGACCAATTTGGAGGGGGAGTGACGGGGGGAATTGTTAGGGGGGGGGGGGGTGTCTTGCACTCCCACAAAGAGTTTGCAAAACACCTGCTTGCTCTTCACAGTTTGCAATGCTATTTGTACATAAGTCACATTGGAATTGAAAAAACATCGGATGACGAAGAACAAGAAGATTCTGACGACAGCGATAACAGGTAGAGTTATTATTTATAACTCTATACTATTGTGGGATAGCACTCTTCTCTAAATCGCTTAAAATAGTTCATTTACCCAAAACAAGCACCCAAAAAACCAGACTCAAACCGGTCTGTCGTTTCACCTAATTACATCCAATTATTGAATTAATATGTACCTCCACTCGAATTGCACATTATTGTTTCTTCGAACAAGTGCTTGGAACGAAACCAATGTATCGATCAAATTTGACCCATCAGAAAAGGGATGCAGAGAAATCGACCCATTGTGAACTAGGCCGCAGAGAAGTCTGCCCAAATAATTTCGGACAAGTCGGCCCATGAGAGAAGTTGGCCCCACAAACTACAGGGGAACTCGGCCCTTAGGAGAAGCCGACCCAAACAATTTCGGAGAAGTCGGCCAACGAGAGATGTCGGCCCCACAAATCACAAAACGCCCCTTCACAGGGACTTGCCTCGGACGTTTGATGGAATAAAATGCTGGGAAAAATACCCCCCCCCCCCCTCACCCCTATAAATATAATTTCGTCAAATTGCCGAGAGCAGGTGGCGATGGCCTTGTTATTTATTGGCGTTTAAGGTAACCTTTCTGCAACTATGGCTAATTCTGAACACAACACGGGTATAAAGTCAAGCTTAGCCAATCGTTTACACCCATGCTGCCCATTTTAGAGGACTGTCACCAAGGCACTGGTGATCGGGAGCTATTTTACCAGTAAAACAAAACTTGTTTACCTCAGTAAACAAGCACTGCTTCGATTTCCGGGGTTCCCACAAGGGGGTGGGGCGATGGTCTTGTAGAATATTGTTCAACGAAGTCACATTTTGCAGGGGGGAAAGAGGGTGGGGGTGGGGTGTAGTAAGTAAGGACAGCAGCAACAAGAAATGACATCTTGCTTCAGGTGTCCATCTAACATGGGATTGTCCCCCAAACGACAGACAGCGTCACCATTGTATTCCAGTGTATTACCCTGTAAACACTGGCGTTTTGCGAGAATAGAATGATGGTAAGGAAGTGGCATAGATACATGGGGGTGAGAGCGGGAGAGGCGACGCCCCAATGTTCCAACCAAAGGCCCGATTTTCAAATACCATAACTGCGCAGTACCGCCCGTAAGGCCGTAGCTATAGGCGTATGGGCCTCTTCTTTTTTTTTTCTTTTTTTTTGAAGAGTGGGGTGCTTATGGGGGGGTGGTGGAGAAGGCTGGAATGTTTTGTTCAAAAAGTGATTTTGCGTCCATCATTGAAACACGTGATGCCGAGGTGTGTGAGAGAATGTGTGCACCCCCCCCCCCCCCCCAGGCTCAAATTAATCTGAAAATTTTAAATAGCATTTTACTATTTACCTTGGAAAATTGGTTAGGAGTTAACCCTTTACCTAACCCTAGTAGCAGGCGACACTCGTAAAAAAAATTCTTGTGAAACTAAAAAAATTCAGTTTTTGCTTCCAAAACATAGCTTATGACCCATCATTGGAACGAGTGCGACACGCTCGTTCCAATGAGGGATCATAACCTATGTTTTGAAAGCAAAAAATGAAAATATAAAAAAAATGAATGGCGATTTGAGTATAGCGCTGACTGATTTTTGCCGTTACGTTAGGTAAAGGGTTAATTCAAAAGCACTGCAGACTGATTAGTGAATAGCAGAATTCAGAAATTGGATAGCGAAATGCTATGCTAATCCAGTTATTTTGAGCCCTGCCACCCCCCCCCCCCTCCCTAGTGGGTTCTGGAGGCCTAAAAATGTTATAGTCTTACACCGATTCAAGAGCCCCAGGTGCCTTTCCGACCTCCTAATTGTAAAGAACATCAGTCACCTTTTTAGATATACCTGGCAGAATTTTGATGAAAAGTTTGTGGTGATGTCCGAAGTGAATTTTTCAGAAAGTTTTCATAATTTTTTTAAACCCAAACTTGCCCGAAAATAATATACTGCAGCCTCCCTAAACTTGCCCGAAAATAATATACTGCAGCCTCCCTCCAACCCATACGTGTATGCCCAAAACTCTCCTCGACATTTCTCGGTTCTTGGGGGTTGTGGTATTTATGAGAACCCTTAACTGGCCGTAGTATATCACCGCACACCCAAGACTAAAAATGCAACTTAGGGAATGCGCCCAATAAAGTATGATGTAAGATGACAAACTCCAGGAAAACGTTTCCTATTTGTATCTAACCCCCCCCCCCCCCTCCCACACACACACACCTATTCCTTGTAATGAAAATTATTTTCGGCGCACATTGCAGTTACCTTACTTAGGCTTTGAACTTCTGTTTAGAAAAAGTGGTTTGTGTGGGGTTAGTCTGATCAGGACTGTTTCACTCTTTAGTGGATGTATGTGTGTTGGGGTGTGGCATCCAGTCCCAAGAACATTTCCCATGGGATATCTACTCATCAATGATGCTCCAGTATAGAAAGGGTTAATGCTGGTGGAACTTCCCAAACAAAATGCTCTCTAACTTTCTGTCCCTTGAATTTTTGTAATCAAATCAAATCATGGCTGCCATAAAGCAGCCCGGACATATCAACCAACAGTTCATAAATTTTGACTTCAAATCGGCAGACTGTTTCTGAAAAGTGAAATCTGGTATGGATTATTAATTTGAGCAGCATGCCTTGAACTAATTATGATCTCTGGTTCCTACCAATGGTAAATAACAAATACCAACTGATTTCATTGCATGGTTTTGTAGTAGATTTTCTTAGAATTGGGGCATGTCATGCCATTTTTGCACACTTCAAACTCCCCCCTTGAGGCCCTTGTAAATCCAATCAAATTTGTTTTTGTACAAATCAGTTCCTTAAGACATAAGTTGTCTTGAAAAAATCATTTGCCTGGACAAAAACCATTAGGGTCAAGTGGGATGCCAAAATGTCAAAATCTCCACAGGGTCCAGTGTTATTTTATGATCCCCCCGGGGGTCCCAAATAGCATTTGAGGAAAAAGCCTTTAAAAAATAAGATCTTGGGCTTCTACCAATGCTAATTAGAAAATATCAAAAGCTTTCATTGGATGGTTTTATAAAAGAAGATTTTCTTAGAATTGGTGTATTTCATACCTCTTTGCACTTTTTGACCCCTTCCCTCATGGCCTCTGTAAATCCAGTCAAATCCGTTTTAATGAAAATCATTTCCTCAGCTCATAAGTTGTCTAAAATTAAGCATTTTCCCAGTCAAAAACCATCACAGAAAGACAGGCATGTCAAAATGCCTGAATCTCCATAGGGTTCAGTGTTAATTTCATGCCCCCGTGTGGAGCACTATGGAAAAACCGATAAGGATTTTTTTTTTTGCCCATTCGATTCTACTCCCCCCAAAGGCTGTTCCATACCAAATATGAATGACCTGAGCCGTGCAGTTTTTTGCAGAAATTGCGTTTAAATTTTTTTTTCTATTTTGAGCCCCCATAGGGCCCCTAGAGGGCGGGGTTAATTTTTTTTTTCATAAATCAAGTACTTGTCACCTGAATATAAGATATTCCAAATTTGGACAAAATTGGCCCAGGGGGTCTGGAAATAGAAAATTTGGGCAGGGCCAAAAATCCTGCCCCTCCCAGAAAATGGCAAATATTGCCCCTCAAACTTCTCTTGAACAAAATTGAGTCTACACCTTAAAAGGAAGCTACATACCGAATATCAAGTCTCTGCTACTGCTGGTTCATGAGAAGAAGATTTTTTTAAATTGTGACATTTTGGCTCCACCCTCTCCTTAATATGAGCAGAAACTTAATTGGAAGCAAAACTAAATGTCCCTACCTAACAACTACTCATGTGAAATTTCATTAAAATGTGGCCAGTGGTTTGGGAGAAAAAGACTCAAACACAATCTTGACGCCGGACGGACGCCTGGCGGACACCGCACGACAGACAAAAAGTGATGGCTTTACGCCACTCTGGCAGGTGAGCTAAAAAAGGTTATGCTGACTTGAATAGATTGTACAACAACTGCTTTGCGTAACGTTTTTTAAGGTTACGCAAAATTTCAATTTATAAAGGCCTGTATGCATCACCGGGTATCTACTGGTGGTCCATGAGCTGAATTTGCCCATATGAAAGTCCTGAATTCCTTGTGCTTTGGTTTTAGTCCTCAGATGGAAAATCTACCCACCATGATTTAGTAGTAATCGACATACATGTACTATATATGTTATATTCAACAGTTCAACCCCCCCCCCCCCCTCCCCCTCCTCTGGGAAGTGAAGGTCTGCATGTCTACTGACAGGGATTGATCTGGGTGGCTACAGGGTCCGTTATTAGGCCGGGGATAGGCTCCAATCCCAATGCTATTTCACCTAAATTCACGACGTATTTAACCAATTTTCAACCCTGAAATTCCCAATTGCTAGAGTTCAAGCTCAACTTCTACTTCCAACAAGAGATTATCCAATATGTAGTTGCTAATTGAGTATAAAAAATGCTTAATTACCTCAGTATTCTTCAGAAAATTACAATCCTTGTGTATATCATGGTAATCTGGCATTGTATAAATTAGACGAGAGTTCCTAATTTTGACCAAATAACATTCCCCTGGAATGGAATCAAACCAGTTCGGTCCACAACAAATACACAAAAAATGTCTATATAATCCTAATTTCTTATTTTTATATTTTCCCTTATTCTTTTTCTACAACTTTTCCTTTAGGTCAAGGAAAAAAAGTTCTGTGGTTTGGGTAACTTGACCGACCATAATTTAGACGTGCGACCCAAAACATTTTATGGGGCCGATCGAAAAAATCACCGGTTGTAACATGGACACAAGACTGACATTTTCACAAATTTCCTATGGTTTACCACAAAAAAAAAAGAAAAAAAAATAGCTGATCGACTGACTTATTTTCTTCTAGCATGTTACCCGAACCACACCATTAAATTTTTTGGGCCTTATTTCATTCAGCCAAACAAACCATCTGAAATGAATGGGGGGAGAGGGGGGGTGCCTGTCGAATTGTTCGGCTGGCTATGCAACTGGTGGGTGTGGAGACCCCCTCCCCAATTTTTTTACCCTCCCCCAAACACATACACACTCATTTTTTCTTGACCAGAGATGGCATGGTTGGATGGGTCAATATTTTAAGCAAATTGAGAAAACAATGAGTGATATGATAAAACAGCAGGCCTGCATGTGTGTGAATGCTGGGAGGTTACTAGTACAAATGAGAATTTAGAGTGGGGGTGCCTGTGGGAAATCTACGGGGGAGGGGTGGGGCAAATATTCGACAAATACATGTAGTAACCAAGGGGAATTAAATGCAAGAACAACGAAAAATATACATGAAAACATAACGTTCAGAAATAATAAAAATTGATGCAGTGTAGAGTGGATTGTTATCAGAAACCCGTGGAGTGGAAATTTCACATGTCTACAGGACAGCATTAGGTCTTGCAAAGTTCAGTCAGTGAGTCTCTAGGTGAAACCTGAAGGTTCACTGCTTGAAATTTGACTCGGCTTTTTTTAAGCCACATCACGGGAACTGGCAGTTGTTGGCTGGGTGGAATTTCCGCTCTGCAAGTGTTTGGTGGGTCCCGGATTGTTTCGCCACAAATCCCCTTTGTCCCTGGTCGCTTCGCCTTGGGCCGTTTCGTCCCACATTCGGAGGTGGGTCGTTTCGCCCCCGAAACTTAAATTGAACATGGATTGAGACACGTTATTTATTTTTTTTACTTTATGCGGCAAAGTAAAGAATTAGATTACAGAAGTTGGAACTCTGGAGTAATAGGCCTACTGTATGATAGAATATTTAGACCCCCCCCCCCCCCCCCCCCACACTCCGAACACCTTCACACCTGGACATTTGCGCCTCGGATAATGAGCCCCCCCCCCCCCCCCCCCTCCCCGATTATCAGCAAGTCAGGACATGACCTCCCACCTCTATTCACTTTGGTCCACAGAAAGTCTATGATATATTTACTACTAAGGTACCCATGGGCGAATGTTAAAAATTATTTGTTGTGGAGCAGCTAGTGTCTGCCGATAGACAGGGACATGCTCCCCTTTTTGAGGCATTTCCTCTTCTGTTACACGGATTCTTGCACTGGCAAATTATCCTGCCTGGATCACTTGAAAAATGGTCGAATTTCAAAGATTTTTTTTGTCGCTTTCGAACTATCCGTCATTGTTGCGATAAATTGAAACAATTCAGCCAATTAACCAATAGAATCACAGAAAACGCTAAGCTATTCTTAGAACGTGCCATGGGATATCCTGAACAAAACTGCCAGGAAGATAAAGTCTAGCGATCTAAAAATAGCTAGTGCGCTTAAAATGGGTTCAGATTAAGAAGGAAAAAAATCGTGATACCCAGGCATTAAAAGACTCACCCAGACCTGTTTGGGACCTGACAATTTGCAGTTTACAAATGGGACAATTTTTGTGTAAATTTGCTTTGAGAAAGCCTTCTGAAAAAATGAATAAGAAACCCATATGTTTTTTATTTGTCAGAATGATCATGTTATGCTGTAAAATCCTCAGTGGAGGAATGAGGAATTCCTTTAACACATTTTTATAACTATCGATGTACGAAAATTGGAGATTTATCCCCAAAATGAGAAAATTTTGACCATTTTGAACCATTTTTTTAACCATCAATTGTGTCATTCGGCTGAGTGTATTTGAGTGATATTGTAAGATTTTTGGTGTGTACAGTTGTCTCCAGAAAGGGCCATATTCAGACCTTCCAGAAACTATATACATTGTGAGTAGTGTGAATAGGGGAGGTAATTTAAATGCGAAATATCCTCGGCCGTGTTAATCAGACGCTGAACATTTCTTGAAAAGCCAACATTTTCACCTGAATAACTGTAACGAGACCACAATATAAGTCAGGGATGCTTTATGTTCTAATAAGACTAAAATCCTCGTCCTCTGATTGGGTGAGAGCTCTCTTACTTTTTCTGTTTTCTGCTCCAGCCACATAGATTAGGTTAGATTAGATTAGATTTATTGCAAAAAACACCTTCGATGAGGCAGATTGCACACAAGTAAGTTATGAATAAATTTGTAACTGAAATTACAATACAATCTTTGTACCTTCATACAAATGTGAAGAGTGTTGGAAATGAAACGGAAATTTCAAGAAATATATACAAATACAAATATTTACAGAGAACACGATACTATCTGCGTGAAAATATGCCTCCACAACATGTAAACATATGTAGCTTGATAATTATGCTCTTAGTCAGGACTGAATGCTTGCCTATGAATTGAACCCTGAGCTTAAAATGATATTGTATTCATGGATTCATGTATTCATGTTCATGGATATTCTAATTACTGATTAAAAAGTTACGCTTTATAAAGAACAACTGGATTATGTTACAGACGGCAGCACATGTTGAGGGATTGTCATTTTTCATGATCACTTGAAATTTGTCTAAGCTGTTCAAGGCATAGAACTCCGGCCGGGCATTCGATACAATATCAAACAGTTGCTTTCTCTCTGATTCGTATGCTGGACAGTCAATGAGGAAGTGTTTTCACTTTCAACATCTCCCGTTGAGCAAACGCGACATAATCTTTCACTCAGTGGTATGGGGGGCTGCATGTCGTCCTCTCTCTATAGCGAGATTGTGACTGCTAATTCTCAGTTTCGTAAAATTAATTCTTGCTTCATGTGATTTTGTATGAATGAGAAATAGTTCTATAGCGTAATCACTCTTAAATGTTCGATAGGTTCGAAGTTTGTTTTTACCCGTTCGTTTATTATCATTAAAAATTTCTTCTTTAAAAGAATTCAAATATTCGTTCCTGAGTTTTTCGGTGAAGTGTTTCAGTGTTTTGCCCAAATTGGTGATTTCCTCCACTTTCGGTACCCCATAATGGTTAAGCATTTCTGACAGTATTTTGAAATCGGCATATAATTTTGATTCTGTGGAAGCGTGGTGAAGAAGCATATTTGATTCATTGTTCTGCAGTTTGGCAATATATTTTAAACGACGGACTGAAGCGTCAATAGTAACTGGATACCTACCAAGTTCGGCCTTCACTGCATGATTAGATGCGTTTTTATTGACATGAAGTATCATCTTACAACATCTTGTATGAACTGCCTCGCATGGCATCTTTTCAAGTTTGTATAACGGATTTTGCACACCCCACAGTTCACTGCCATATAATATAACGGGTTTTATCAATTTATCAAAAAGTTTTGAGAGGATTTCTACCGACGGCAAATGTTTTCCTGTAAAGGAATTTACCAGGCAATGTAGTGCTTTGTTCCCCTTGAGACATAAAGCTTTTTGGGCTTCATTTAGTTTACAATTATCTGAAAACATTATTCCAAGATACGTGTAATTATTACAAAATTCTAGAGCTCTGTTTCCCAGATTGAACGTTGACAAAGTCTTCGTTTTTCTGTGAGAAAATATTAGACATTTGGTTTTGTCAACATTAACTGTAAGGTCATTTCGTGAAGTAAATTCTTCTAATTTGTTAAGACTATTTTGAAGTCCCGAAGCGGAGTGAGAAAACATGACAAGATCATCTGCAAATAAAAGGTGATTAATTTTCATGTCCTGTAAGGAAATGGGACCGCAACTATCATCAAAAAATGTTTTTATATCATCAATAAAGATTTTAAACGTGGGTGATAAGACGCAGCCTTGTCTCACGCCTATTGTAGATAGCCGAGGTGGACCCAGTCCTGAACTTGTTTTTGTTCGATAATAACTCGATGCATAGAGGGATTGCATGATGTTTGATACCGCGCCATGAACACCAATATTTGCCATTTTGCGAAATAAAAGTGAACGGTTGACTATATCGAAAGCTTTTTGAAAATCTACAAACACTGCATAGAGGGGTTTCTTAGAAAATTTACATTTATCAATTATGGTTTTGAGAACAAAAGCACTGTCTATTGTACTACTGTGTTCTCGAAATCCAAACTGATTATCACTAATTAGCTTGTTACTTTCCAAGTAGTGATTAAGTCTGGCGTTAATTATTTTATTAAACAGTTTACCCACAGCCGAACTGACGGCTATCGCTCGATAATTATTAGGATCATGTCTGTTACCTTTTTTGTAGATAGTAGTGAGGAATGATTGACTCCAGTCGAGCGGATAATGTCCCGATTCGAAAATGTGATTGAAAACTGATTATAGCATCAACCATGTACGGTACTATCGCTTTTAACAGTTTGTTAGAGACATTATCCGGTCCTGATGAAGTTTTATTTTTCATAAGTTTCAGCGCAGCAAATATTTCATCCGCAGTAATCGGATCATTGTTTAAAGGGAATTTGTGAGTTTTTACAGTGTCAGTGTGTTCAGTGTTCTCGATGGGTGATATGTCGCGACATAACAACTGGTTGAAAAACTCTACAGTTGTATCAGGATCAAGGCTGTTATTATCAGGCTCTTTAGCTCTGAGCTGGTTAATAATCTTCCAGTAGCATTCGGGATCAGATGATTCTAGTGACTCCAACTTATCACACATGTTTTTATAGTACATTTTACATTTCCACTTAGTTTCCTTTTTGTACGCTTTTTTTTCGCCGCGAAGTATTTACCGAGAAGTGACTTATCGAAAGGTTTATCTTTCATTTCCCGTATAACTTTTTCCATCACAGACTTTAAATGCTTGCACTCATTATCAAACCATTGTCTTTTAGGTGTTTTCTTAAATTTGTTGAGTGGAGATCGTTTGCAAACTAATACATTTATTGAGTTAATTACCTGCATCAAGTCCCCAGCCGCGGTTTCAGATCCCTGGCTATCCATTGTAAATACTTTCATTTGAAATTGTTGAAGATAATTTCTCGTCCTCGGGTTTTGCATAATTTCTTTGGCTTTTTCCTCACTGTCCTCAACCCAGCGGAAAGTGAATTTTTGTTTCGTGTAATCAAACTTATTTTTCAGTTTTGTATCAAGAGAAGAATATTCTAAGTGAACAACGAGCTGGCAAAGATCGGAAAACACCGTTGGTGACTTGATGCAGAAATAGTCGACATCCGATAGATATTTGTCCGACATAATTATATAATCAACTATGCTAGCGCCGTTATATTGAAAAGAAGTAAAATTTCCCAAACTGTCCCCGGCGCAACGACTGTTAAGAATTCTCAACTTTGCTTTCTGGCAAAGAGACAAGAGCTGTCTGCCGAACACATTTGTTTGTTTGTCTAAACTTTGTCTGCTTTTGCAGTTGTCAATAGTGTAATTTGTTGGGAGAGGAATGTGCATATCACTGTCATCTGTAACATAATCCGGTTGTCCACCCGTACGAGAGGTGAAATCGCCACCTATAATGAGCATATCGGATGGGGCAGTTGCTAGAATTTCGGTTTCTAGATCCTGATAAACTGACGCGTTCATTAATCGAGACTGTCGCCAAACAGTGGAGTTATGGGGTGGAATATACACCGACACAAAAATTATTTTACCTGGAAGATTAAACATCCGGCCGTCAAATTCCATCCATAAGGCCAATTCTCCAATCCGTTTTATGTTTGTAATGAAACGATCGTATTTAGTATTGAAATAGAAACATATCCCACCCCTGTCGACATGGGGATTTTTTCGACGTAAATCAACACAGGTGTAACCCGGTATTTCAATACATGATTTGTCTGAATGCCACGATTCTGTTAATGTTATAAATTCATCACGCAATAGTTGTTGGCGGAAGCAGCTCTCAGAAATTTTATTTTTCAACCCTTGAACGTTCCAAGCAGTGTAACCAACCGTTTTCTTTTCAAATATATACGTCATATTGAATAAAGTAATACAAAATATAGCAATAGATGGGAGTAGCTCCACTGGAGAGAGACACTGAAAAACTGAAATTGTTTGTATAAAAAGTGAATAGTTAGTTAATTTTCTTACATAGCTATAATGTACGGTTAATAAGGAGAAATGATATTAGTATCATGAGAGTTTAGATGTGACATTTGAATTGTCATGATATTTCTATTTTTCAGAAATAGGAGATAATTGCCAGATAGGCCTTACGGAAGAAGCTAAATTTAGCGGTATAAATCATATAGGCCTGTTTCTCATGTTTGCAACGTTTCATCAAAAATATCGTCCAGTGTTCCTTTA
The DNA here is from genome assembly GCA_031216915.1 of Pictodentalium vernedei. Lineage (NCBI taxonomy): Eukaryota > Metazoa > Mollusca > Scaphopoda > Dentaliida > Dentaliidae > Pictodentalium > Pictodentalium vernedei. The sequence continues at coordinate 674,460,684 of CM062295.1, read as the reverse complement.
ATGTTTTCCTGGACTATATTAATTTTACAATGATAATTTGTTGTTGAACGACGTTCGACCCCCCCCCCCCCCCCCATAAAAGATGAGATTATGATATTTAACATCCAACGTATATCGCATTTGATTGGGATGCCCCCCCCCCCCCCAATAAAAACATAAAACTATGAAATTTAAAATCCCTATATACGCCGCGGATACAATATACATTGGTAGAGCCCCCCCCCCCCCCCCCCAACCACACACACACAAATATATAGAGCCTTATTAAACTATGACATTTGAACTCTCAACCCATACTGCATATACAATATATATTGATTGAGACCCCCCCCCCCCCCCCCCGATAAAGCGTGAAAAAATGTAATGTTAAAAATCCTAATATATACTGCATATACAACACATACTGATTGAGTTTTTAGCAATTTGTTCTAGTTCCAACCATTCTAATTCTAGAGTTCATGCTGTTTAGCATATCTGACAACTGATTGCGTAACAGAAGCACATCAGACTGGAAGTTGCTGAAAGCGTCATTACCAAACTGTTCCTGATGTTCAACGAAGTTTGTGTGCTTGGGTCAATATCTCCCCGTATCATATACATTATGATTGTTTATTTGCCCAACAGAAGATTTCATTATCTTTGGTGGTCTACGTCTGTTTATCGGCATATCATTAAATTGATTCCTGTAGAAGTTCGTGCTTCGGTCGTCATCTGTTCGTCGGTCATGAAATGTTTGTGTTTGACTTCTCTGCGAAGGACGAAACGAGCTATCTTTGCCATTATCAATGTCATCATATTCATCGGTGAAATATTTCATCCGTTTAGCTATGATTTTAATACCAGTCTCATTAACATGATAATTATCCCGAAACAGGTGTGTACGAATTTGACCATCTGCTGAAACAAATCCGCTGGTGTTATCAATGAAATTGCACCCCTGCCTTTTACACACCAAACGATATGTTTCGTTTGTTTGTTTGATGAAACAATTAATTGTGTCCGAGTGGAGTGACGGAATAACTGAAGAAAGTCTGATGATGGCCTTAGGGTATTTAGTTTTCAGGGTGGTTAAGATGTCTTCCACCTCCTCTTCCCTTGTTGACAAACTGTTACGACACGAAATGATGCCAACGTGAATTGTTACTTTGTTTACATTTTCAACTGGACGTGAGTCGTTGATCCATTTGTGTAGATTGGCAAGTCTTTGTCCAGGTTGAACAACAGTTTTCACAAATTCTCCTTTTAATGCCATTTTCTTTGGATGTAATGGTCTTATACTGAGTCCCCAATAATTAAGTGTACGGGGCGCGTCGAATCAACATTTACAACATTATGTGGATAACCCCCGCGCCCATTGAATTGAACGCGTGTTTTTTCTGTAAACGGTATCACATCGTCCTCTCGAGCATTCATTAAATTGGAATCATTTGCCTCGCAAATGTTATCGTCTGACGTCACCACGAGACATGTCTCGGTTGAACATAAGCTCCGAGCTGCAAACCTCAGACCAAGTTACCGGCATTTCATCACAATAACTAATAATATGTAGATAGATATCTCTTAACCCTATTTTTCAGCTCTATGGCCAGCCTCTAGGCAGGTGTTAAAAGAGAATAACTACCAGCTGTGCACAAATCCTTACATCCCACCGTATTGCCACGCCCTCCGCACGAATCCTTTGAGATTCATATGGTTCCCAAATATACACTGCTACCCCCTCAACACTTCCCATTCCAAACAAATCTAAGCAGTAGTGCAAATGATAACTGAGCTAAAATTTCCACCCCCCCCCCCATCACCCCCACACACACCATCTCCACCGCCACTCGGTTCAATCCAACCTGCGGCAACCGCGTTGTGTCCTTGGGCAAGACACTTCACCCCATTGCCCACATGGGGGCACGGTAACGTTGTGTACCAAGGCGTACTGCACGTCGATGGTGCACTGTCTTCAACCAATGCTAACCCTGATTGCGTGGAGTTAGTATGTTGGGGAGCTGACAGTTGCTCGCCGTTGCTCGGTGGTTCTCTCCGGGTACCCCGGCTTCCTCACCCGTAAACCTGTCACGGTCATGATTAGCCATTGTACATAAGTGTGTTTGTTTTTTTTCCACACATTTTGTCCGTACGATTCAGACGCCATTTTCGAGCCGGTTTTCACGAAATTTTGCACACGCATAGAGGGGCACAATTCTAAAATGTACCGAAGCGGAATTTTCGATTTAACCCTTATTTCGTCAGAATTGGCAAAAAACTGCCAACATTGGGGTTTATCGGCACTTTCTCGAAACACGTCTTGTAGATTTTTTTTAAACATTCGTCATTGCTAGACCTGCCTGTGGCACGACCTTTGATACACACGACATATAGGCGATGCATATGGTAACCCTCCACAGGCTGCCAAACATCGAAAGTTTGATGAAATAGGCCGATTTCAGGCCCCCACTGCACTCAAACAATACAAGAGAGATAAACATAACTTCCTTTATTGGAAGTGGAATTCACCGCGGATCATTTTTGTCAGTAATAAGGGTGTTCAAAAAACCAAGCGTTAACCCGTTTGGGCTGGTTAAACAGCAATACCCCCATAAAGCTAAAAAAATTCATGTTTTCCGTGGATTTCTCTAAACGAGTCTTGTAGATTTTCAAGAAAAATTTGTCACTTCCAGGCCTTGGTGTGACAATAGAAGCTGCATGGACAAAATACTGCGCTGAGCATTTGTTAACCCTCCACGGGCTGCTAAATGTCTAAATTGTGATAAAATGGGCTGTTTTTTAGACGCCAACAGCACCCAAGGGGTACGCCACAAAGAAAAGTGCTTTCTTTTATCGAGCGCACAATCTATATGGAAACATTTTTGTAAGTAGTAAGGGTATTCAAAAGTCGAAATCTTAACCCATTTTGGACAGGCTAAAGAGAGAGAGACCCCTTAAAATCTTAAAATTCCCACTTTCTGTGGATTTCTCTAAATACATCCTGTTGGTTTTCAAGAAAAATTTGCTACTCGCAGGTCTTTGTGTGACATTACAAGTTGCATGGACAAAATGTTTCGGTGAGCGTTTGTTAACCCTCTACAGAGTGCGAAGCATCGTAATTTTGTTGAAATGGGATGTTTTCAGACACGCACAGCACCCAACGTGTACCTGAGAAATAAACATAATCTCCTTTGTTGGAAGTGGAATTCACCGATTACCATTTTTGTAAGTAATAAGGCTATTCAAAAAATCAAGCGTTAACCCGTTTTGTGGTTGTTAATAGTGATACCCATCAAAAGCTTAAAAAATTATGTTTTTCCTGGATTTCTTTACAAATATCTGGTAGGGTTTTCAAGACAAAATGGCCATTGATAGGTCTTGGTGTCACATTACCAGTTGATTGGATAAATTATTCCGGTAAGCATTTGTTAACCCTCCATGGGCTGCTAAATGTCAAAATTTTGAAAAAAAATAGTCTGTTTTGGAACACCAACTACATCAAATGGGAATGCAACAGAGAAATGTAACTTCTTTTACCGGACGCAAAACTGACAGGGAAACATTTTTGTAAGTAGTAAGTGTATTCAAAAATCGAGGTCTTAAACCATATCTGACTAGTTAAGGAGATATACCCCTTAAAAGCTTAAAATTCCAGTTTTCTGTGGATTTCTCAAAAAAAAATTTCAAGAGCAATTGACCATTCGTAGGTCTTCGAGTGACATTACAAGGTGCATGAACAAAATATTTCGGTAAGCATTTGTTAACCCTCCATAGGCTACCAAGCATAGACATTTGGAGAAAATGGGCTGTTCTTGGGTAAGCACAACACCAAATATGTACCTGCGAGATAAACATAACCTCCTTCATTGGAAGTGGAATTCACCGTCGATCATTTTTGTAAGTAATGAAGGTATTCACAAAACCAAGCATTAACCCATTTAGGGCTGGTTCCAGAGCGATACCCCTCAAAAGGTTAAAAATTTGTGTTATCTGAGGATTTCTCTAAAAATATCCCGTAGATTTTCAAGAAAAAATGGCCATTCTCAGATCTTAGTGTAACATTACAAGGTGCATGTACAAAATATTCCTGTAAGCATTTGTTAACCCTATGCAGGTTCTCAAACATCAAAATGTTGATAAAAAGGGCTGTTTTCGCGTACCCACAGCACCCGAAGTTGGGAGGAGAGGTCAAAATAAGTGGAAGTAGAATTCACTGAGAATTATTTTTGAAAGTAATAAGAGTATTCAAAAAACAACACTTAACCCGTTTTGGGCTGGATAAACAATGATACTCATCAAAAGCTTAAAATTCATGTTCTCCCTGGATTTCTCTGAAAACATCTTGTAGATTTTAAAGAAAAAATGGCCATCCACAGTTCTTGATGTGACATTACAAGTTGCATGAATAAATATTCCTGTTAGCACTTGTTAACCCTCTACAATCTGCCAGACATCAATATTTTGGATACATTTGAGATAAAATGGACCATTTTTAAATTGACACAGCATTCAGTGGGTATGCAGTGGCGTAGATATAGTAGGGGCCGGGGGCGGAGCCCCCCCCCCCCCCCCCCCACACACACACGCACACACACCAGAAGTTTTGTCGGAAATTTTTTGGGACCATTTGTAGGCGAATTTATGCCTAATAACATTAAAATGCTGGCTTTGGGGATAAAAAACATGCCATTTTGGGTAAATTTGGAGTAAAAAAGTCCAATTTTCAGTACATTTGCAGTAAACAACAGATTCTTTCTGTTTGTTTGGATTTTTGTTGTTGTTACACTGTCGGAAAATTTTCGGTCTGTCGGAAAATTTTGGGCTTGCCCCTCCGCCAGCGTAAAGCTATCTACGCCACTGTGGGTATGTGTCAAACAAACATAACATAACACCTTTTGTCGGTCAATGACTTGTTGGACGACGATATTGACACTCCACCGTTAATGATGGTTTTTACCTAAACAAATTTTTATCAAACTGTGTCGTTGAGACTACTATACTCACCTTTCTCATAACATCAATGAAGGAACTTCAGTGAGACAGTTAAAAACAATTCATCAGACACTGTGGGGTCATGAAAAATCATGGAATCTCATCGGGAAACGCCATGATTCTCCAGAATCATAAAGTCTAGTTTTTGGTTTTTTTTTTTTTGGGGGGGGGGGGGGGGGGGGGGGGGGTTGTGTTTTTTACACACATTTTGTCCGCCACGAATCAGACGCCATTTTCGGACCGATTTTCACAAAATTTTGCACACCCATAGAGGGGCACAGAATGTAAAAATGTACCGAAGCGGAATTTTGGATTTAACGGTTATTTCGTCAGAATTGGCAAAAATATGCCAAAATTGGGGTTTATCGGCACTTCTCTTTGATACACACGACATATCAGGCGATGCATATGGTAACCTTCACAGGCTGCCAAACAGCGAAATTTTGAAATTTTGATGAAATGGGCCGGTTTCAGCCCCCCCCCCCTCCCCCAACAGCACCCAAACGATATACGAGAGATAAACATAACTTCTTTTATTGGAAGTGGAATTCACCGGAGATCATTTTTGTCAGTAATAAGGGTGTTCAATCGTTAACCCGTTTTGGGCTGATTAAACAGCAATACCCCCATAAAACTAAAAAATTCATGTTTTCCGTGGATTTCTCTAAACGAGTCTTGTAGATTTTCAAGAAAAAATTGTCACTCCCAGGCCTTGATGTGACAATAGAAGTTGCATGGACAAAATACTGCGGTGAGCATTTGTTAACCCTCCATGGGCTGCTAAAAGTCAAAATTGTGATAAAATGTGCTGTGTTTGGATGCCAACAGCACCCAACGGGTACGCCACAAAGAAAAGTGCCTTCTTTTATCGAGCGCACAATCTATACGGAAACATTTTTCTAAGTAGTAAGGGTATTCAAAAGTCGAAGTCTTAACCCATTTTGGACAGGCTATAGAGAGAGATCCCTTAAAATCTTAAAATTCCCATTTTTGGGGGGATTTTTCTAAAAACATCCTGTAGGTTTTCAAGAAAAATTGACTACTCGCAAGTCTTAGTGTGACATTACAAGTTGCATGGACAAAATATTCCGGTGAGCGTTTATTAACCCTCTGCAGGCTGCCATGCGTCGTAATTTTGTTGAAATGGGCTGTTTTGGACACGCACCCGACGTGTACCTGAGAAATAAACATAATCTCCTTTGTTGGAAGTGGAATTTACAGAGGACCATTTTTGTAAGTAATAAAGGTATTCAAAAAACCAAGAGTTAACCCCTTTTGTGGTTATTAATAGTGATACCCATCAAAAGTTTAACAATGTATGTTTTCCCTAGATTTCTTTACAAACATCTGGTAGGGTTTTCAAGAGAAAATGGCCACTGATAGGTCTTGGTGTCACATTACCAGTTGATTGGATAAATTATTCCGGTAAGCATTTGTTAACCCTTCATGGGCTGCTACATGTCAAAATTTTGAAAAATAGTCTGTTTTTGAACAACAACAACATCAAATGGGAATGCAACAGAGAAACGTAGCTTCTTTTACCGGACGCCAAACTGACAGGGAAACATTTTTGTAAGTAGTAAATGTATTCAAAAATCGAGGTCTTAACCCATTTTTGACTGGTTAAGGAGATATACCCCTTAAAAGCTTAAAATTCCAGTTTTTTTCAAGAACAATTGACCTTTCGCAGGTCTTCGAGTGACATTACAAGTTGCATGAACAAAATGTTTCGGTAAGCATTAGTTAACCCTCCAGAGGCTGCTAAGCATAGACATTTGGAGAAAACGGGCTGTTCTTGGGCAACCATAACACCAAATGTGTACCTACGAGATAAACATAACCTCCTTCATTGGAAGTGGCATTCACCGTCGATCATTTTTGTAAGTAATGAAGGTATTCACAAAACCAAGCATTATCCCTTTAAAGCTGGTTACAGAGAGATACCCCTCAAAAGGTTAAAAATTCGTGTTATCTGAGGATTTCTTTTAAAACATCCCGTAGATTTTCAAGAAAAAATGGCCATTCTCAGATCTTAGAGTGACATTACAAGTTGCATGTACAAAATATTCAACCCGTTTTGGGCTGGATAAACAATGATATCCATCAAAAGCTTAAAATTCATGTTCTCCCTGGATTTCTCTGAAAACATCTTGTAGATTTTAAAGAAAAATGGCCATTCACAGTTCTTGGTGTGACATTACAAGTTGCATGAATAAATATTCCTGTTAGCACTTGTTAACCCTCTACAATCTTCCAGACATCAATATTTTGGATACATTTGAGATAAAATGGACCATTTTTGAATTGACACAGCACTCAGTGGGTATGTGTCAAACAAACGTAACTCCTTTTGTCGGTCATTGACTTATTGGACGACGATATTGACATTAACCCACTCCACCGTTAATGATGGTTTTTACCTAAACAATTTTTTATCAAACTGTGTCATTTGAGACTACTATCTTCACCTTTCTCATAACATCAATGAAGAAACTTCAGTGAGACAGTAAAAAACAATTCATCAGACACTGTGGGGGGTCATGAAAAATCACGGAATCTCATCGGGAAAAGCCATGATTCTCCAGAATCATAAAGTCTAGTTTATTAATGGGTTTTTAACTTAACACTCCAAAGAAGCTGGAGATCATCCCTTTGACATAATTACTATTTTTCTTTAAACTTTGACTAACAAGTATAACACCAACCAACTCTTATCGACACAATAATAATGTAACTACATGTGCTACTCTCCCATCGACTTGCTGAAATTAGAGCTGTCATGAAAAGTAGACTATTGATCGTTCTTGGCACTATTTTTTTTCCTCGGTCAAATAAGCGGTAATTTTTTACTCCCTTCAAATGCTGAGAAATTTAACGCTCTCTACATTGGGTTAAGTGCAGGGAACGTTTGTTAAATATGAAGCCAAACATATGCATTCCTATCGACTTTAACACTTACGCAGCCGAAAGGGGCTATTGTCATCTATTTTATGATGATTATTTGTACGTTATGGTGTGCACAAATCAAAGCTACCATCTGATTAATTGTTGGATATGAATGTGATTTGCCTAGTAATCAGAGAGCCCTTTTCCAACAATCAGGTGATAGAGTTTCAAGTATGTCATAAATTCTATTAAACGTTCTCGCATACAGACGTACGTAGAGATCTTCCGTATATGGCTGAAGTGGGAGTGGCAGTAAAAGGGTTTTAAAAACCGCTGTGGAGACAAATCAAAGGAGGAGACCTCCAATCACATAATATACTTAAGAGTAAAGAGTCCGTACATCCCAATCCTTGTAATTTCTAATAGGATTACAATGACAGGTTCGTAAAGATATGCTGTCCTAAACACATACACATCTCTTCTCTCTCTCTCTCTCTCTCTCTCTCTTCCCCACTCTCCCTCTCCTTTCCCCTTCCTCCGCCTCTCTCTATTCCCGTCTCTCCCTGTCTCTCTCCCCGCACATCTCTCCCCATCTCTCTTTCTCGCCTCTCTCTCTCTTCCCCACTCTCCCTCCCCCCTCCAAACCTCTCTTTATTCCCGTCTCTCTCCTCGCCACTCTTTCCCCATCTCTCCCTCTCTCTCTTTTCCCCGCTCTTCCTCTCCCCCTCTCCCCTCTCTCTATTCCTGTCTCTCTCCCCGCCATTCTCTCTCTCTCGCTCTCTCTTTCACCGTTCTCTCTCTTAAAACTTTCTGCTGGAGAATGGAGAAAATTGGGGGCACATTGCAACCTGTTTCCCGAATCCCCCTGCTCGATAAACTCTATAAGTACCAGAGGTAAAGGTCAATAGGTAGAAATTCGGTGCGAACGATCCAAGGAGTCATTTCAACAAGCAAACTTTCCCAAACCCAACATGGACGTATCAGAATGTTTGTTTTTGTTCGTGGTATGTTTGTCTTCTTTATATTCTTAAAGGATCGCTTGGGGACGCGGTGGCTCAGTGGTTATGGCATTGGACTTGAAAACGAATGGTGTACGTTACCATCCCCCGCCAGAAGTAACTGCGTTGTGTCCTTGGGCAAGGCACTTAACCCCAACTGCCCACGTGGCGGCACGGTGGCGCTTTGTTACGCGTCGATGGTGATCTTGTCTTCAACAAATGTTTACCAAGTTTGTGTAAAGTTAGTAAGTTGGGGGGGGGGGGGGGGCTGACAGATGCTCGCCGCTGCGCGGTTGTTCTATCCGGGTACTCCGGCTTCCTCCACTCTAAAACTGTTCGACACGAGATGAACCTAGTTGTCGAAAATGTCGTTAAACTCCAATAGATAAATAAAGGCTGCAATAACTGCAGACTACTCCCTGATTATGCCTGAGATGGCAGTTGATCTTCCTCCCTAATATATCCCCAGTCCAAAAGTCACTCAATCACCATACTCATGCAAGTCCGAATTAAAGCAAAATCATCTCTCTCCCTCTCTCTGTCTCTGTCTCTGTCTGTCTGTCTGTCTGTCTGTCTGTCTGTCTGTCTCTCTCTCTCTCTCTCTCTCTCTCTCTCTCTCTCTCTCTCTCTCTCTCTCTCTCTCTCTCTCTCAAATTAATAGAACTGTTTAAGTGGGATCTTCCTCCTTTCTATGCCAAAGACATAAATCCTATTTTGAGTCTACATCCCACTTTGACAGCTGAAAGAAATTAGTATAAACAATATATGAGATAAAATTGGCATCACAGACACCTTTTGAGAAAGAAACAATTCACCTTATAAATTCCGCTAAACTTTTCCCATAACGGAACTACTCTCAAACAAAAACAATGGAATTCCAACTTACATTTAACGTCCTTCAAGCCGCAGCAGTCAGCCAAGGAGAAAGAATCATCACTCCAACACTAAAAAGACAGCCTTGAGACTATGTCTGATCTTCCCTTCAGTGTCTTCATACCAGCATTCATAGAATGCTGGTATGAAGACACTGGAGGGGAGATCAGAGACATTTAATTTAAACTTATTTAATTTTACTCACGTTTCCTGGATATTTAGATTCTGTTGGTGCGGGTGGATCGAGGGTTACCTTCACCCTCACACCCACCCCCATCATGTCCAAACCTGGAATGTGATTTAACGGTTTCAATACGGTCTATTTCGCTCATGTAGCTGATATTCAATAGTTTAGCATTCACAAAAATCTTTTTCATTTTATTCCCCTTTTCTTCTGACCTTTTTACCTTGAAGAAGGAAGTCTGTTATTAAATGTATTAAAATATTTAAAATGTTCTTCTTCAATTCTTAAACTATGAATTTTCTCACATAAATTAAATAAATATTCAAATATTGATCGTTCTGTTATTTCAATTTGTTACTTTTTCGGCAGTTGGGGAGGTTGGATATTAGGGCTGGGGGAGATATCTTTGGCCACCTTTCACTCGGAGGGATAACTCAGGATACCTCTCTCCCCAGGTCGATGAAATTCTGGATGAACATATCCTGGTGCATTGTGAAGTGGCGATAGACTCAACTGTTTTCTTTGACTTTTTGGTTAGAGGTGAATTCTGAGCCATTGCATTTTTTCCGATTGTTGCCGTTAAGTATTTTCGAAACTTCTCTCTGCTTCATGGACGAGTCGTAACATTATTTCAAGTTATTTGAATTTAGCACACAGCAAATTTTCGAGCTATTTGACATATCAATGATTTCTCGATGTAATTTAGTTTGTTTGTATTTTCCACTTTGTGCAGACATTTAGACTCCAAAATGCAATTATCAGCAACCAATTCAATAGTTTGGGATTTGGTGTAAAATGCACACTACGTAAACACCATTGTACCTTTACTCAGCGAGTGGTCTCACATGGCGAACCACAGTGCCGAAAATTTGTATTTAATATTTCGATTGTGGCGAGATGATCTTATTGAATGACTAAAAGCAGAAAATATTTATTAGCGAAAAGAAATTCAGTGGGAACGAAGTTTTTCAAAAATGTTTTTTAATTTAACTACTTGTCCTGCTTCGTAGGACATGAATAGTAAAAAGGCTGGCTCGTAATTAAATCTTTCATCCAAAACAACACATGTCACCTCTCGCATGTATAATATATAAGAAGACTGGTGGTAAAAGGTGTTCTTGCTTGTTTCATACTCTCAAGAACGTTACGAGGTAGCCTATTTTCAGAGACGCAAATAAAAATGTATCTTAAGAAACCATCAGTATTAATTATTCTGAGTGTCGTTATTCTGGCAACAGTTGCATTAATTTCAGTGGTGGAAAGCAAACTCTTCGAAGATGAGGCGTCTGTGTTAGAGGTAAGGAGTAGGGTTAATGTATTCAAAGTTTTTTTATATAATAGCAACGGGAACGGGAATGGAATTACACTTAGAACCACCGAACGGCAATGTCCCGGATATTATCTAACAATCATATAGATTTTGGCCTGAAAACCACGAGAAACGGTACGTATCACATAACGTGTTCCGATTCCGTATCAAAAAGACGACTCATTCTGATTCCGTATCATATAGACGACTCGTTTCCTGTAGCGCTACGGGCTATCATAACAGGCACATAGATACATTCTATGAGCGTTTCAGTGGTCGACCGAACATTATGTCCCAAAAATGTTTGAAAATAATTTAACCCTTTATCTATCATGAAAAGCAGACGACACTTGCCAAAAAAATTTTTGAATAACTAATTTTTTTTCATTTTTTGTCTCAAAAACATAGGCTATGACCCCTCGTTGGAACGAGTCGTCGAGCTCGTTCCAAAGAGGGTCATAATCCATGTTTTTGAGACAAAAAAATGAAAGAAATAATGAAAATTAATTTGCGATTTTTTGGAGAATAGCACTGGTCGGTTTTGGCCATTACGTTGGGCAAAGGGTTAAGATTTAATCTGTTTATGTGACAGAATTGTTAGATAAATGAATTATCATGATAATGTGCATGTCCTGTGATTTGTATCAGATTCTCGGTGGTGCCCAAAAATGGGATCACAACTCGCCGGCAAAGCCGGCTCGTTGAGATCCCATTCTGGACACCACCTTGAATCCGAAACAAATCACAGGACATGCACATTATCATGATAATCTGTATATATCAAGCAAATTTACGAGAGTAATAACAAGACGCGTGTATTTTCGTGAAAATGAACAGTTTTTATTAGCAATCTGTTATCTCTACACGGAAAAGTTCTTTTCCTGACAGAAGTGTGAAAATCCAAACCCGCTTCCAACTCGTCATCATTTTCAAAATCGCCAGTTTTATCTCCACTTCCTCCTGTCTTCAACCCCTTCTTCACTGCTGTCACCAGTCTCCTCTGCTTGAAGCAGAGGAGACTGGTGACGACAGTGAAGAAGGAGTTGCTGTTGAAGAAAGTAGTGAATAGTGAGTGGTAATGAAAATGAAGACGAGTTTGAACTTTGAAGCGAATTATTTATTTATTTATTTATTTATTTATTTATTTATTTATTTATTTATTTATTTATTTATTTATTTATTTATTTATTTATTTATTGGTGTTTACGGTCACATATTTATGCACAATGGCTGATCATGACCATGACAGTTTTACGGGTGGAGGAAGCCGGAGTACCCGGAGAAGACCACCGAGCAACGACGAGCAACTGTCAGCTCCCCAACATACTAACTCCACACAAGCAGGGTTAGCATTGGTTGAAGACAAATGCACCATCGACGTGCAGTACCCTTGAAGCGAATAAACATCTTGCTGTTGAAAAGAGGAGTCCTCTGGAAATGATTGAGAGCTACGGTGATTTGGAGAAAAGGGTTCTCCGAGAAGCGGGATTGTAAAAAAGATTAGGCGTGGAAGCTCTGAAGAAATCTTACTTTATAACCTTTCACCTTTAACTTAATGACTTTATTTGCAGCACAAGCATATATTTATATACAAATACATTGAATGCATCATGGTTTCACAGAGAACAAATTATAGCAATATATCTACCAATATAAAATGAATACATGTGCTGCGGGGAATGACATGGCCAGATTGGCTGTCTTCCTGCCATTCCCGGTGGTTTGGTTGCAGATTGGCGGGACAGATTCAGGAGATAATTTTGTGATCAAAGTACCGTAGGTCGAATAATATATTTCAAATGAATTATAGAATGATTATGAAAATGAAAAAGGTAACTGGTAGCTGGTAACAGAGTGACATCATATAGACACACGCACGCACGCACGCACGCACGCACGCACACACAGTCTTGTCTTCCCTACATACCGAGGTACCCCATTGTTTGTCCTTTGTGTGGACTAACGGTTTCAACCTCGTTTTGCCGGTACAGTTCTGGGAAAACAACCGAGGTAAAGGGTTTCTTTTGTCTTTTGTACCTCGGTAAGGCGAAACACGCAAACTCTTTTGTCTAGTTACCTCGTCAAGTTGGTAAGACAAACGCACACCTACACACACGCGCCCTCACACGCACACACACAACACACACACACACACACACACACACACACACACACACACACACACACACACACACACACACACACACACACACATACACACACACACACACACACTGGTGGGGCAATTGGAGATGCTTTTAGAACACATAGTGGAAGAGGCTGGCTGTCGTACATCGGTACAGGAGTAACAACACCAGCAAGCAGAATGATGACGTGCTGGTTTTCTTGTAGTATAAAGTACTTTAGCAGCAGCAGCTTTGGGGGCTCGGTGGGGTTGCGGTAACCGATTCTCGTCAGATCACCGAAGTTAAGCAACGTCGAGTCCGGTTAATCATTAGATGGGTGACCGTCTGAGCGATCAATTCGGACTCCCGCGTTCTGTCCTTGGGCAAGGCACTTAACCCCGATTGTCCAAATGGGGGCACGATGACGCCGTGTACTAAGGCGTACCGCACGTCGAGAGTACGCATGTCTTCAACAAATCTAACCCTGCCTGTGCTGCAGTGCGGAGTTACGATGTTGGGGAGCTAGCAGCTGCTCGTCGTTGCTCGGTGGTTCTCCCCGGGTACTCCAGCTTCCCCCACCCGTAAAACTGTCACGGTCATGATTAACCATTGTGCATAAGTATGTGACCTTTAAACACCAATAAATAAATATTAATAGGCAGCAGCTTTGGTACATTGGCGCACAACGACAAGGCAAGGCAAATACAAATGTTCCAGGTCAATGATCATTGTATCCAACTTGAGTGTTCCAGAATTTTGGAGCAGTAGCAAAAATAGGACCGAGAATTGGAATAGGTCGGAAAATGACATATTTTCCACCTAAAATAGAGACAATAGATAGAATCAAATTGAACTGCATTCCTTTCTACCAGAGTACATGACGGAACAGTCAAACTAGATGCCACATTTTACCTCTGCACCTTTAGGTAGTTTAGTAAAGTTTTTAGGCGAGTCTGTTGTACAATAGAGTGCTATTTATGGGTAAAATTAACCCAAATCGGGTTTATGCTATGAATACTACGCCATAGTGTATTTGCAACTCCAGGTCCACACACAGGCACCCCAATTTACGTGACCAGGCTTTTAGCACGATTGCTTTAGCGTAACTTTATAAGTGGTACCGTCACGATATAACCATGAATGTTTACGGTGGCTTTAAACATAACAACAACAACAACAACCAAAGAGGTGCAACCGTGAAAAATCTCAAAACTGTACAGAAGTGGATAAAATAAGGTTTCAGTGTAGGTGGAAGCGAGGATTCGAATAGGTTTTGAACACATAAATCTTCTATTCATTTGCATTTAACCCTTTACCTAACGTAACGCTCAAAACCGGCCAGCGCTATTCACAAAAATTGACATTCAATTTTCATTATTTTTTTTTATTTTTAGCTTCAAAAACATAACTTATGACCCCTCATTGGAACGAGCTCGTTCCAATGAGGGGGTCATAAGCTTTGTTTTGGTCGCAAAAAATTAAAAAAATTAGTTATTCAATAATTTTGTTCGCAAGTGTCGTCTGCTTTTCATGTTAGGTAAAGGAATAACAGGTATTCACGGAATACTGGATGCTAAACTGTCGCTTGAAATTCGCATGTTGTCAATGTTTCGACGAAAAGCAAATCACCACGCAGCCCAAATCCTGGATTTTTAAACCCCAATAGTTTAAAAAAGACCCTCTTCTTCAGCTGGAGTACTCGCAAGGAACTGGACACACAAGTCATGTGATCAAATTTTGGTCATTACGTGCTGCCCAATATCAACTACCCGTTTCATCATCCAAAATCACGTGTCACTCTAACAACACGTGCTACATACAGTGTTGTGGTTACAGAAGCAGCGAGAGAGTTTAGGCCGGTTCTTCATTAGGTCAAAAGTCTCGCCTCGCTGTCCTCACATTGATTTCTATATAACTGGATTGCCGGAACGTCAGAGCATAACGTCACTCCAAAACCCAAAATGGCGTCAAGTCAATCAACACAGTAACACGTCCCAATTCATGACGTTTCATGACGTGAAGGCTATTACGCTGTCATTGCAATCACAGCGTGTCAACTTTCAATTCATTAAACGAAACCTACAGCAGTCCAGAGGTCTAGCAGTCGCAGAGGTAGAACCCAGAAGTAGTGATAGCAGAGGAAATAGCCATTAGTTCCAGCAGTGTTGGGAATTAGTAGGTTTAACAGTGGACACTATCAACATTCCAATCTCTGAACTTCTTTCTTTATAAATAATAATTTAATTATGCTGTAAACATTCAATTTGTATTGCAGCGAAAAATCTGTACATCTTCAGCATAATCATTGTTCACAGATATTCGAGTAGTTTTTAACAGGTAGAGTGCTAAATTCGTTTTGCTCATCAAAATCTGTGCACGTGTCTTTGCGATGTTACAATTTATGTCATTTTAAACTATTGGGGTTTAAAAATCCAGGATTTGGGCTACTTAGTGATTTGCTTTTCGTCGAAACATTGACCACATGCGAATTTCAAGCGGCAATTTCGCATCCACTAGTCCGTTGATATCTGTTATCCATTTACCTAACATGAAAAGCAGACGACACTTACAAACAAAACTACTGAATAACTAATTTTTTTCATTTTTTGCAACCAAAACATAACTTATGATCCCACTTTGGAACGAGCTCAACGAGCTCGTTCTAATGAGGGGTCACAAGCTATGTTTGTGAAGCTAAAAATGAAAAAAAAATAATGAAAACTGAATGGCAGTTTTTGACAACAGGCACTCTCTCACAAACTGTAACAAGGCAAATCCTAACAAACTAAATAATTTCACTTCAAAGTTAAAGCGAGGCACATCCACTGAATATGTGGCCAGTATTATTTATTTATTTTTTGATGATTAAGGTCACATATGTCTGCACAATGGCTAATCATGACTTCGACAGTTTTACGGGTGGAGGAAGCCGGAGTACCCGGAGAGAACCACCGAGCAATGGCGAGCAATTGTCAGCTCCCCAACATACCAACTCCACACAAGCAGGGTTAGCATTGGTTGAAGACAGGTGCACCATCGACGTGCAGCATGCCTCAGTACACAACGTCACCGTGCCCCCACGTGGGCAATGGAGGTGAAGTGTCTTGCCCAAGGGCACAACGCGGTTGATGCAGGTGGGATTCGAACCGAGGACCTCTCGGCTTGCAGCCTGCACCTCTACCTACTGAGCCACCACCCCCCCCCCCCCACCCCCCACGTGACCAGTTAGTTGTGATACATGTACTTCAGAGTAAAGTTAAAAAACGGGATGGGCTTCCAGCACACTATCAGTTAAAAATAGATTGGCGGTTCTGAGGCGTCAGAAAGTTGAAAACGTTTGAGAAAATATTTTTGTTTGATCATTGTTTATTTTAGTATCTTCCACGTCCTTCCCAATATAGCGACGGTTGAAACACTTTTCTATGCAACCAATGAGCGTTCCAGCAAATCGTTTGTATAGAGAACAGTATGTCCTTCCCACCGCACGAGACTCTTACATGTCGAAAAATACATGTGAAAACGCTGCATGACGCTGACCGAAATTCAGGAGTGGGGGAACTGCCCGCTGGGCGAGTCGACCATACTCTCAGAAAAACCCAGGTTCTCCATAGGTATTCTGGAATGCCCGGGCCCCTGGAATATCTATAAAATTGATTTTTAATAGCCTCACCTTCTAATTTGCGCGCCGAGTACCAAGTGACAGTTTATCATTAAGTGCGTGAGTTTCAGTCCCTGATTCGAGCACCAGCTAAAACTGTAGTCTGACACAGTGGAAGCGTGATCAAAAGATATGGTTACCGATTGGCTTCAAAGGATCGGCTTGGAAGAATTAATAGGTGTTTTAATTCAATAAAGTTAATGTCGTTTCTCCTACATGTTCAAATCTGATTAGAACAATGGGTGGCAGAGTAAGGTCAGCTGCATTCATGCATACTCATTCAGGTATACTGGCATTCATATATAATCATGAGATGAAGAGGGTTCTGCTCAGCTCATCCCCTGAGTTCCAATGTGTTCTGTGTGCCAGTAGGCACAGAGAACACATTGGAAGTCGGGGGACAAGTTGTATGGCATTCAATTCTGTGAGGAACACTTTGCCTTAGAAGATGTTTCGTTTTCAGATGAGCAGAAATTTCTATTTTGTTTTTTCAAAAACACATTGGTTTGGTATTCTGGAGTACCTCAGTTTTGAGAATTGATACTTAAGAAAATCTTCATATTTGGTATTCTAGCGTACCCAAGAACGCAACTAGTATATTTGATATTCTAGCGAACAGTATTTTTTGGCATCGTGGAGTACCTAAAATGTTTTGGTATCTTATAGTACCAATCATAGTACTCTGAAGAACCAATACATTTGGTAATCTGGAATACCAAATGTTGTTTGGTATTCTGTTGTACCTTTATTTTGTTACTCCTATGGTGACAAGCGTAGTACCGAATTTCGTACTCGGGGAAAACCTTGATGTTTTAGATGTAGCTGCACGTGGAACGCCAGTTGTGATGGCCGGCGTGGGACACGTCGTTGAAGTAGTGCACGGGAGATGGCGTCCCCCTCTCGTAGTGGAGTAAATGCGAGTCCACCTCTGGACAAAATGGGAAATTTGGTACCAAAAAGTCTTCAAAGGACGTGGGCGCTGTTTCCTGGAAGATGCTGTGATAGTTAGGCAAGCTAATTTGGGTTTATTGCGGCTAGGAAAACGAGTGATTGCTTGATGTTTTGAATATTCGCGAAGATCAAGCCATTCCAGATCTTAAATCTGCAGGGAAACTGCGTCCCCACTCTGACAAATCGTCGGCTGAGTGCTGGAATGTTCTATGTCCCATAGGGGACATAGAACATTCTAGCACTCAGGCGACGAAATGTAAGGGAAGGGCACACTCTCGTGTTCCCCCACCGGTTAAATCTCAGAGACAGTCTTGGTTTTGTTTCTTCTGATTCTGTCCTGATTTCGAAATAATTTTTTTTTTTGGAAATCTCAACCATGTGGTGTAATTATGTCGTGACCAGTTCGCCAGCTGATGGAGGAAGAGACCACTTCCGCCATCTAAGTACTACCTGTACACTCCGAAGCCATGCCACTATAGTAATTATGACACAACAGACATAGCCACTCATCAGTGAGCAACCATGAAAAGCAGCGAACCACGCTTCATTCGCCGTAGTATGACGTCAATTCCGCGGGTCTCTTAAAATGATGAAAAAGTCAACCTTTTCTACAACCTTGATGTCCTATCTCAAAGGTCTTTTCGATTCGCTATTATATAAACTTCGAGTTACATGAACCCAGAATCAAATTAATTGGAGGTCGATGCATATTAGTTACGTGTTACAGACCGAGAGAGAAGTGCGGGAGCCGAGACTCGAACCGTCGATCTCTAGCACACAAAGCGACCGATTTACCACAAGACTAAGCGATCTGGACCAATCAAGTTAGTTGGTAAATGGCTATTGTACCTCGACCGCTACAACACTCTTAAGGTCTTTGAGATTCAACCACCGGGAATCTCACCCCGGATTCCATCTCAGAGCGGTCGAAACATCCACCAACCCACCCCCACCCCCAAAAACCACGCAGGCAAACTTCAATCAGTAACAGTGTGTAAACTGAATTCTTAATTCTGAATTCTGAGTTGCTTAACCCTTTACCCGGCGTAACAGCCAAAACCGGTCAGCGCTATTCGCAAAAATCGCCAGTTAATTTTCATTATTTTTTCATTTTTTGTCTCAAAAACATAGGTTATGACCCCTCATTGGAACGAGCTCGTTCCAATGAGGGGTCATAACCTATGTTTTGAGACAAAAAATGAAAACAATTAGTTGTTCGAGAATGTTTTGCAAGTGTCGTTTGCTTTTCATATTAGTTTAAACAGTATTTATTACCAAAAAAAAAACCAAACCATAACAGATACATTTCAAACATTAATGTGAATTCGGCAGTAAGCTGAAAGCTTATACAAGACCGTTTCCACCAACACAAGATCACAATGATACGTCGATGACAATAGCAGGTATGAGTATCAAGTACAAACAGTGTTTATCTGCATTATAGACTCTTTTTTCATATTAGGTAAAGGGTTAAATGCGATTTAGAAGTTCTACGTACTGTGGCTGATTCCGGGATCGATTCTGGTTACGCAGAACGTGTTCCAAAATCAGCTATCGTGTGGGTTCGTCTCATTTTTCCATGTGCTGACTCGAGGCTTTACAGTGTTTCTTTTTGGCCGTTATATGTCCAATTCACCATTCAGCCTGTCATCCGTTTATTTGACTGAAATGCAGTGTAATTTTATTTTTTGTGTGAATAAATCATCAATTAATAGCGAATTCGGTGAGCTCTATAGATAACTCGTGAGAGTTTTCAGTATTTCCATCAGGAATTTCTACAAGCTATGAAATAAAAAAAAATCGTGTTTTTATGCCAGTGGCCATGTTGAATCTCTCCGGAAATATCCGGATATCGGGTGCGAGAGTTTAAAAAAATAGCTGTTCGTATATTCTACTAATCCTTCAAAATAAAAATCATTTAAAAGTAAATATGAAACATGTGTTAATTATCCATTTTTTTTTTTTTTTTGATTTGTTTTTATTTTTGTTTTTTTTTGTTGGTTTTTTTTTTTGGGGGGGGGGGGTTGTTTTGTTTTCGTTTTGAACGCAAACAATTTGTTTACTTTAACGAGAGTTTACGAGAAATACAAATTGCCAACCAGCGATCTGAGTGGGAGGAACTACCGTTGAACGTTTGAACGTGCTAAATGGGCGGAGATAGTTGATATTGACGTCACGATGATATATGACATTTTACCAAACCACATTGATACAGACAAGTGTTACGGTGAAGATGTTCAGTTCCAATGTTGTTCTAAATATAATAAAAACTAGTCACGGTTTTAGTTTGTATTTCATGAAAAGAGCTTTGCTGATTGTTAGTAGTATATATTTGAGAGAGAGAGGGGGGATAAAGAGAGAGAGGGCGAGAGAGAGAGAGAGAGAGAGAGAAAGAGGGCGAGAGAGAGAGAGAGAGAGAGAGAGAGAGAGAGAGAGATGTACTCCCAAACTGCGTTCGCTTGTAGGTTGCATCTATTTTCATATTATTTCTTCTCCTTTTTAAAAATACGGGGTTTGACTTTCAAATTTAACCGATTCATAAATCCTCGGAACCTGGGATACAGAGGGGTTTACGGCCATCCCTCTATTATAAACGTAAGCGGCCTTTATATTTTCAGTGATTTGTTTTTATTCAGTTTTTCAAAACAAAACTAGATACACTACTCTGTTAATTCAAACATCTATTGTCGCTATTTATTTTATAGGAACAAAATAACAAAGACGAGGGATCAGATTTCGCCTATCGTGTATTGCAGGCTATTGAAAAAAGAACAGAATCCAAGTCTGTAGGTGAGTGTTTTTTTCGCACCAGTAAAGAGCGTAATAGTAAGGCAGCCAATGGTAGATAAAACATTCTGATGTTATCTTTATAATCATTCTGGGCCAAAATTGGCATTCCTATGGGAAGGCCTATAGTAAATTTTGCAGTATCCCTTGCAAAATTTACTAAAAGTTTCCCCACATGCAGATCTGCCAATATTTACCCTTGAGTGACATTTCCGAGTATGAGGAATTTTGTGTTAACCGAACGAATCCGTCAAATCCGTCCGCGTAATTTATAAATTAAGCAGTTGAACAAATATATTTTTCAAAAAATTTCAACAAACCACATGATGTGACCCTTCATGGGAACGAGCTGATAGAGCTCGTTCCCTTTAGGAGGTCACATGATATGGTTTTCTTAAACAAACTTTAAAAACGTTGAAAAAACAACAAATAAAAAAACACAATATTTTAATATAATATGCGTTGGGTAAAGGTTTAAAAGATGTTTATGGTAATTGCTATAGTAAATTTCTGGTCTGCAGAGAGGGAGCGCGGTGGCTCAGTAGGTAGAGGTGCAGGCTGCAAACCGAGAGGTCCACGGTTCGAATCCCACCTGCGGCAACCGCGTTGTGTCCTTGGGCAAGACACTTCATCTCCATTGCCC
Organism: Pictodentalium vernedei; assembly: GCA_031216915.1. Lineage (NCBI taxonomy): Eukaryota > Metazoa > Mollusca > Scaphopoda > Dentaliida > Dentaliidae > Pictodentalium > Pictodentalium vernedei. The sequence goes on along the minus strand of CM062295.1, from coordinate 674,439,301 downwards.
GCGTGGGGGCGCGGCGGCGTTGTGTACTAAGGCGTACTGCACGTCGATGGTGCACTTGTCTTCAACCAATGCTAACCCTGCTTGTGTGGAGTTCGTATGTTGGGGGAGCTGACAGTTGCTCGCCGTTGCTCGGTGGTTCTCTCCGGGTACTCCGGCTTCCTCCACCCGTAAAACTGTCGCGATCATAATTAGCCATTATGCATAAATAAGTGACCTTAAACACCAATAAATAATAATAATAATACTGGTTTGCAGAGAGCCGCTTTTAGGTACAGGGAATGCTGTGTAAAATTAATTGAAACAGTGTCCACTACTCGCCTCTCCTTCTCTGATAACTCACGAGACAAACTTTCGATTGCATGCAAAGTAAGAGGAGAGTCGGGCTCCTCGTGATTTGTAGGTAGATTTAGATCGTCGCGTCTTGCCAGGGTGACAATGTGATGCCACTAGCATTGTCAAATCCGCACGAATCCACCATCTCCCATTCCCCGGAAAAATCTTGTCCAAACACTCCAATAGCAGTTGACATGGCTATGGCCAAATCGTCTTTGTTCTCAACCAGCGCTATAAAACGAGCAGAGTATTTTCTGAAACACAATCTCGTCCCCTGAGTTCCAATGTGTTCTATGTGCCAGTAGGCACACAGAACACATTGGAACTCAGGAGACGATCTTTTCTTCATTTTCCCTACTTTGTTGTTTCTTGTTTCTAATAGCTTTTTATACTAAAATCACCTGCGATGCCCCCACCCCCACCCCCAGTCACACACACACACGCGCACTCCTCTCAAGTAATTACCAAAATATTAAGAATCAAATAATTGTTAATTGCAAAAATATCTATCTGTTGATTTCCAAATATTTCATTTTCTCGCCAACGTGGTCAGTCCACAAACGCAATCACTTGAATTATTTTAAATTAACAGGCTTAACCTATTGAACGCTATAGTGGTATCTTTCATGCCAGTTCAATGGCCGAGCAATTAGAAGAGTCCATATTCATTATTTGGGGAGACCAATCAGTATTTTCAACGTGTAGCATCGGGGCTACATGTTGAAAATATTGATTGGTCTACCCACATATTTTCTGAACAGCCATCCAAAATAATGACATTATGACGTATCATCATGTTCCTGGTCGGAAAAGCGGCCGCTGGGGTTCAAAGGGTTAAACATTGCCAAGCGGAATTATTTCGATAATTATCCCTATAATGTCATTTGTTTGCACCCCACCCGTGCTAATGAACAATAAGGCCTCTCTTCTTTTTAATTAAATTGGTACTGTTATCCCGCCAGCACAATAAGCTGTGATTTGGAACCATATAAAATTGTATGGCCGGCGATTATACACACTCCACGGATGGACAACCAGAGAGAAGAATAATGTAGTCTGCAGGACAGAGTGGCTGATGTGTGTACATCTCGCTATTCTGACTGCAAAGTGTGTACATCTCGCTACCATGGAGCTACCTGATAGATTGGAGAAAACCATCTCAGCTCTGGGCATCTCATGCCCTCTGTTCTGGATTATCCAGGAGGTAGGCATGAGTGTCTATCTGAAATTGGAATTTGAAGTAGAGAAAGCCGAAACACCATCCTCTTCGAGGAGAGGTAGCACCTTTGGAGAGAGGATCCCCTCTCCCACTGGTCCTCATCCGAAGGGGCACGGAGGTCCTGAAGAGAGAGTGCCGAAGAGAAGAAAGAAAAGTCCATCAACCAAGCGCAGGGACGCCCGGCGCTTGGAGGCATTCCGGAATAGGAAGAAAGAGGTGAGTGAAGGGGTGGAGGCTCTGGAGGCAGCCGCCAGTTCCCCTCCTAGTCCCACTGGTACACCCAATCAACTGCCGGCTCCTGAGCCGGTACAGTTGGATGAGGAACATCCAGTGGAGACTGAGGAGGTACTGGAAGTTGCTTTTTCACCGCCTCCCACCCCTCACTCCCCTCTTCCTTCACTACCGGATAGACCGGGGGTGGGAAGTACAACTGAACAGCCACCTCAAATCTCAGCCACCGTAGACTTTGAAACTGTACTGAGGACCATAGCAAATGCCAACAGAATAATAGCAGAGTGTCAAGAATACCGGAAAAATTCCAAGGCAATACCCAACATCACAGCAGCATCACAATCAACCAACATCACGAATCAACCAACATTGTCATCGCAATCCACATCTCCAAGCCAACCACCTCCAAAGAAAAAGAGCCGCAAGAAGCACAAGCGGGGGTAAACTTTCTCCTTCCCTCCTTTTCCTTCTCTACCACGGCCAGGCATGCCAACTCTCATACAGTCACCGAGGGTCGAAAGGGGCTTGCTCCCCATACCGACCCTGCGCGCCTTCGGCGCGTTAAACCATTTCTTTCGTGGCTGATGGAGTAACGCCCTAGTGCCATTTGGGTTGTTTGTGAGCTATTTTATTCCAAGGAGCAGGAGAATTCGAAAGAGATCGATCAGTATTTAAATATGTTTGTCCCTATATCCAGATAAATTAAATTTGAGTGGTCAGAATGCCTTGGACAAATAGCCATGACAAAAGGTTCACCCAACATCCGAAGTATATGAGAGCGTGCAACATCGAGGGTATATGGGCACGCGAAACATCGGGGTTCAATTGTTTGAATGAAAGCTTTTCGCTTCCGCTCGCCTCGATATAAACATCGAATCAGAAAACAGAATATTAAAAAAACTGTCAAAATTAGGGTTTATCGGCACTTTCTCAAAACGCGTCTTGTAGATTTTTTTTTACATTCGTCATTGTTAGACCTGAATGTGACACGACTATTGACATACAAGAGATATTAGGCAATGCATTTGTTAACCCTCCACATGTTGCCAAACATCGAATTTTGATGAAATGGGCTGTTTTCGGACTCCTAAAGCACCCAAAGGGTACAAGAGAGATAAACATAATTTCCTTTATTTTAAAAGTCAAAATTGTGATAAAATCTGTTTTGGACACCAACATCACCCAATGGGTATGCCATAGAGAAAAGTACCTTCTTTTATCGGACGCAAGATTTATAGGAAAACATTTTTGTAAGTAGAAAGGGTATTCAGAAGTCGAAGTCTTAACCCATTTTGGGGTGGTTAAAGCGGTACCCCTTAACAGCTTAAATTTCCAGTTTTCAGTGGATTTCTCCAAAAACATCTTGTAGGTTTTCAAGGAAAGTTGCATATTCGTAGGACTTGGTGTGACATAACAAGTTGCATGGACAAAATATTCTGGTGAGCTTTTATTAATCCTCTACAGGCTGTCAAGCATTGTAATTTTGAGAAAATGGGCTGTTTTGGGGCACAGTACCCATTGTGTACCCGAGAGATAAACATAATCTTGTCTGTAGGAAGTGGAATCCACCGAGGACCATTTTTGTAAGTAATAAGGGTATTAAAAAAACAAAGCGTTAACCCGTTTTGGATTGGTTAACAGCGATACCCATCAAAAGCTTTAAAAAATCATGTTTTCCCTGGGTGTCTTTACAAACATCTTGTAGATTTTCAAGAAAAAATGGCCATTGATAGGTGTTAGTGTTACATTACCAGCTGCATGGATAAAATATTCCGGCAAGCATTTGTTAACCCTCCATGGGCTGCTAAATGTCAAACTTTTGAAAAAAAAATAGTCTGTTTTTGGACACCAACAACACCAAATGGGAATGCCACAGCGAAACGTAACTTCTTTTATCGGACGGTAAACTGAAAGTGATTTTTTTTGTAAGTAGTAAGGGTATTCAAAAATCGAGGTCTTAACCCATTTTCGACTGGTTAAGGGGATATACCCCTTAAGAACTTAAAATCCCCGTTTTCTGTGGATTTCCCTAAAAGAATCTAGTAAGTTTTCAAGAAAAATTGACCATTCGCAGGTCTTGGATTGACATTACAAGTTGCATGGACAAAATATTCAGGTAAGCATTTGTTAACCCTCCACAGGCTGCCAAGCATAGAAATTTTGAGAAAAAGGTCTGTTCTTGGGCACCCATAGCACCCGATGTTTACCTGCGAGATAAACATAACCTCCTTTATTGGAAGTGCATTCACCGAAGATCATTTTTGTAAGTAATGAAAAAAAACCCAAGCATTAAGCCGTTTAGGGCTGGTTACAGAGCGATACCCTTCAAAAGGTTAAAAATTAATGTTATCCGAGGATTTCTCTAAAAACATTTCGTAGATTTTCAAGAAAAATTGGCGATTCTCAGATCTTAGTGTGACATTACAAGTTGAATGTTCAAAACATTCAGGTAAGCATTTGTTAACCCTATGCAGTTTCTCAAACATCAAAATTTTGATAAAATGGGCTGTGTTTTCGTACCCACAGCACCCAAAATTAAGAGGAGAGATCAACATAAGTGAAAGTAGAATTCACTGAGAATTATTTTTGTAAGTAATAAGGGTGTTCAAAAACAACCCTTAACCCATTTTGGACTGGATAAACAATGATACCCATCAAAAGCTTAAAATTCATGTTCTCCTTGGATTTCTCTGAAAACATCTTGTAGATTTTAAAGAAAAAATGGCCATTTGCAGTTTTTGGTGTTACATAACAAGTTGCATGAAAAAATATTCCTGTTAGCACTTGTTGATCCTCTACAAAATGCCAGACATCAATATTTTGGATACCTTTGAGATAAAATGGACAGTTTCCAAATAGCCACAACACTCAGTGGGTATGTGTCAAACAAACATAACTCCTTTTGTCGGTCAATGACTTGTCGGTCGACGATGTTGATATTAATCCTCTCCACTGTTAATGATGGTTTTAATCTAAACATTTTTTTATCAAACTGAGTCATTTGAGACTACTATACCCACCTTTCTCATAACATCAATAAATGAACTTCGGTGAGACAGTTAAAAACAATTCATCAGACACTCTGGGGTCATGAAAAATCATGGAATCTCATCTGGAAAAGGCATGATTCTTCAGAATCACAAAGTCTAGTTTTTTTATAATTATGATTATTAGAGGATAGCAGCAGCAATTCGACAGATATAAAACAGTATGTTTTATTCTTCTATACAGTGGTAATACTGTGTCAATGTCCCGTAAGCGATGATTTGTATTTTTTACACACTAAACGATAGGTTATCGAAGAAATTGCGGAAAGATAGAAATCGTACCCCCCCCCCCCCCCCCCCCCACTGTAAATATATAGCAATTTTCACTTTCATTTATCAATCAAAATGGCGGGTTTCAAAGCATCACTTCAAGGTGAATACCAGTCAAATTATCACTGGAAATGATCAATTTGTTCTAAAAACATATAATGGAAAGTAAATGTAGTGTTTTTGAGTGGATACTGATCATTTCCAGCAATAATTCAACTTGTGACCGAGACAAATAGTTATTTTCTCTCGCGCAAGCGCACGCGAAAAATAAACATTTTTATCATATGACTCGTCCGTTTTGTTCACTTTAAAACATTTGCTATTTTGTTTTCATATTAATCAGTGATAAATAAAGCCTTCCGTCAATTTCATTGGTCAGTTTCAAAACTAGACAATTTGATTGGCTGAACAAAATACAACTGGGCCACATTTTCATAATTTGCATAATTAGAGTTGGGAGCTTTCATTGGTCAATTTCAAAAGTGGACAATTTGATTGGCTAAACAAAATACAACTGGGTCACATTTGCATAATTTCAGTAGGGAGAAGTTTCGTTATCTGTCCTATTTAGGGTGGGTTATATTGTATTAATCTTTTACCTACAAGAAAAACGCCATTCATTTTTTTTTTTACATTTTCACTTTTTGCTTCCAAAACATAGGTTATGACCCCTCATTGGAACGAGCTCGACGAGCTCGTTCCAATGAAGGGGTCAAAACCTATGTTTTGGAAGCAAAAAATGAAACGTTTAGTTATACGAGGATGTTTTTTCCAAGTGCCGTCTGCAACTCATTTTAGGTGATGGGTTAAAAAGTCATACTAAGTGGCTAATTTGTGTGTGTGTGTGTCATATGATAAATAGAATATGAAATGAGAGTTTTTCTCATATAATATTTATGAAACTCGTCCGAATTTTCCGTTTGGGCTCGCCAGAGGCTCGCCAAAACGGAAAATTCTTAGACTCGTTTTATAAATATTATATGAGAAAAACACTCATTCCATATCCTCTATGTCTCGGTCACTCATGAGATAATTTTCGGTGTCCACTCGAAAACACTAGATATCCTGTATGTATTTATTGGAAAGAGCTTTCGTTATTAGTCACGAGAATGATAATTATTTGAGGCTTTCCCCTATTGGAAATTAACCGCAGCCTATAACACTCATACCTCACCCGGTAACTAGTTTAATTACAGACAGGGGTTTATGTGCGGGGTTTGGGGTTTGGGCTGGTATGGGTTTAGGGGAGACTTCGGCGCCTAAAAATTTCGCACCCCCCCCCAAAAAAAAATAAAAAATAAAAAAACAAAAACATTTGTCCAATGCAACTTTCACACACCAAAGAGCCCCAAAATGGTCTCCAATATTGGGGCTACACACTCTACAAATACTTCACATTTCCTCTTAGAGCACTACATTTTACAAAATTTTCTCTTGGATGGAGGAGGTGAGGGTGAAGCTAGTCCGAACTATGACCGTCCGTCCGTTCTCCCCTTCTCCCACTTCCCTTCATGAAAGTGGGAGGTTGGGGGAAACGACCAGAATGTCCTAGTTATGACTTGAAGTGCCACCCCCACCCCATCACAGATAACGGCCTTTCAAATAGTATGTTTGCCCCCTCACCAAAAAGACAAAAAACCTGGCTATAGAACCCCCGATTACAGAGCCCTGGATACGCGCCCGATTGCAGACTCATAGTATTGGTGAACTTTATTAACTCTAGATGCTAGAAACTTTGGCGTAATGTACTTTAACCATTCACCTAACGCAGACGATATCAAAATTCATTATTTTAAATAGCATTTTTTCAAATTTTTCAAAAAATTTCAACAAAACCATATCATGTGACCTCAGGGGTCACATGATATGGTTTTGTTAAAATGTTTTGAAAAATTTCAAAAAGTGATATTTAAAATAATAAATTTTGATATCATCTGCGTTGGATAAAGGGTTAACCTTTGGATGGGTGACCATTCGGTGATTGATTCGGATGCTTCCCATAGTAGTGGCGACGTTTGAGTGTGTGATTCTGCGAGGTTGCATCACATGCCACCTGTGAACGTCGAGCTCGTTCCACCGAGGGGTCACATGATATGGTTTTGTTGAATTGTTTTGAAAAATAATATTTTTTCAACTGCTGAATTTGCATAATATGCGGGCGGATGCGGCCGATTCGTTGGGTAAAGGGTTAACCGGGATCGACGTTGCTAACTTCGGTGATCTAGCGAGAACCGGTCTCGCTTCGCAAGTGCTCCCCACAGGTTACATTCGTAGCTGTATTATGAGAAATCATTTAAGGTTTAGCGTTTGACATTTTTTGACATCTGGGTGCAGGGGCTTAATAAAGTTTTGGGCGTTATAAAACAACGTAACGTTGGTGGATTCGATAGCACGCGAACGCTGGATATAACTGAACACTCACACAGAGTGGAGTTTCCACCCATTCAGACAGACTTTCACAACATGTTGAAAGGTATTTGGAATACAATTCGCCAACAGACCTTCGAATTCGATTCGGGGGTCTGCTGTCTAAGCTCCTGTGCCTTCTATGTTTTTCCATAGAACGGGAATTTTTATATTGGGTGCCCAGTGGGTAGACACTCAATTCCGTGGGCTGGAAATTGTCTATTGAATTAAATAAAATTGAAGGCAATTGTCGTTATTTGAAGAGATTTATGAAAAGTTTACCTCCTCTTAATTTCTTGAAACTGTCAGTAAATTTAACATTGGGGTATCATGGGAATGCCATGTAAAAATTTAAATTTAGAGATCTTAGCAAATTTGTATCATCGATGTGTTGGGGAACGCGGGGGCTCAGTGGTAGACTGTTGGACTTCTATGCCAGAGGTCCCGAGTTCGATCCCCGCCCGGGACGACCCGCGTTGTGTCATTGGGCAAGACACTTTATCCCGGTTGTCTACACGGGGGCACGATGACGCCAAGTACTAAGGCGTACTGCACGTCGATGGTGCACATATCTTCAATCGCTGTAACCCTGCTTGAGCAGAGCTTGAACAGAGTTAGAATGTTGAGGAGCTGACAGTTGCTCGTCGATGCTCGGTGGTTCTCTCCGGGTACTCCGGCTTCCTCCACCCGTAAAAGTGTCACGGTCACGGCCATTGTGCATAAGTATGTGACCTTAAACACCAATAAATAAATAATAAAGAAATCATTGATGTGCTCATCATTTCAAAAACTTTAGGTATTTTCCCGTGGTGTTGTATAAAACACAGAAGCTGTCTTTTTACATTTTTTCTCTACCTGTTTGAATGTTTGGCTATTGTTCTCTGTTGAAACCCATTTAAAACTTTAAAGCGGCGTTTCCACATTCCTTTGATGTTCTGGTTTTTTTCTGTTCAGTATTTCAACAGTTTGCGCATCGTGGCATTAATATAAAAGTTTACAAGGTAAGATTTTCTATTTTTTTTTTCCCGGGAAGAATAAAATTCGCAAATTACTGTAAAACACATTCCCAAAACAAAGAGCCAAATTGGATAATTAGTGTAAAGAGGTGAAAGACGTCACGGCAGATCTTTTTTTATGACGGACTATCTATGACGATGTAAGCCAGGGATGATAAAGTGATGGTTTGCTCGTCATGTGCTGAAATACACATGGCCTGTTTTTATAGGGTTTTTGTTGTTGTTGTTTTTTTTTTCAGTGCAACTTAGATTATGAATGTGAGTTGATGCAACTCATTCAATATATTTATATTTTTCGTTCTTTATAGGGAGCATATATTACAGATGGGGATCAACCAAATGTGGAGCAGATTCCGAACTCATCTATGAAGGTAATTAGCTCTAGACTAATAACTTTTCCTGAAATGCATTCATTTCTATAAAATAAAATTACATAAAAAGAATACGCCGAGTTTCAGTTACTAAACTCCTCCAGGGGAAGTGCGTTGTGTTCTTGGGCAGGTATACTTAATCCCGGTTGCCCGCGCGAGGGTGCAGTGTACTAAGGCGTACTGCACGTAAACTCTAAAATCAGTTGGGTTTTAATCATCAACCCAAATCAACTGGGTTGAGTGAATATAAATCCGATTTTAGAGCGTGGAAGGTGCACCTTTCTTCGGCCAATGTTAACCCTGCTTGTGCGGAGTTCGTACATTGCGGAGTCCAACATTACTTATAGTTGCTAAGTGGTTCTCTCCGAGTACTCTGGCGTGCTCCGCCCGTAAAACTGTCAAACACGAGGTGACTGTCGATTATGTCGTTGAACCCAAATAAATAATTAAATAAATAAATAAATAAATAAATAAATAAATAAATAAATAAATAAATAAATAAATAAATGGTTACGCAATGAGCTTTGCATGCGCCCATTTAAAGTCATTGTGTAAAGACGAAACATATCTGTGGAAAAAAGTGGAGTGGCACGTGCCCTCCCATTCCCCCCCCCCCCCCCCCCCACTCCGCCGCCTCTGGAGTGGGGTGAAGCATCCCTATTCAGTTGGGTCTGATCCATAGTGATAAAGATCCGACAATCACTCCCAAATCACGAAAAATGACTTTATTTAGTTCGGATTATCCCAGAATCCTCTTTACATAAGAGTAGTACGTTGTCTGTGTTCACGGAAGCCCAATTTTTATTTGCGTCAATTGGAATTTTTGTTCGCTGCCAAATCAATTTTTTGGTTCCCAAATCCCAATGAAAGATTTTATTGCCAAATGGAATCTGATTTTATTATATGACTACGACAAATCGTCCCCTGAGTTCCAGGTTGCCCTATGTGCCTACTGGCACATCGGGCAGCCTGGAACTCAGTGGACGAAATAGCCCCTCAATACCACTGTAGTTTGCCCATCAAATCCAGCACTCCGGAAAGACAAGCGTGTCAAGTCGTCCAGATTGTTGTCATTCCTGTCTCAAACGAGGCGAATGTAGACGGACTATCTCTACCAGTGACCTATAAATAAATACAACATAAACACGAGAGTCTCCTCATTAAACACCGTTGACAAACATTCTAGTCGAGGTCTGTTTGAAAATGCCGTGCTGAACAACTGCAAAATAACAAATAACAACTATTTATTTTTAAGATGCGAATACATCAAAACTTAGGAGAATCTGTGTTATCGAAAGCGATTTCGATTGAAATTCAAGTCTTGCCTTCATTGTTTTGACTTTCAAGTTTAATGTTCGACACGAACGTTCGATATTGCTACGCGTTTGGGATTCCCCAATTCCATAAATTGTTAAGATTATTTGGCTAATATAATTCTTGTTGTATTGGATTTTTCAGGTGTTGGGATCAGTTTAAAATACTAATTGTCATAAAATAAACAAATTACCACAACAGTCAATTGATCTGTGTTGATGTGTTCCGTCTCGTTGACGAGATGAGATCGACCAGATCAAATGAAACGTCTGCGGCGTCTCGTTTGACTTGACGAATCTCACCTCGTCAACTCCACGGAATACAACAACACAGATCAATTGACTGTTGTAGTAATCTGCATAATCGTGTATCGCCCTTTGAGAGCAACTCAAAGTACAGCATTTTAAGTTTGTATTATTTGGTTTTTTAAAAGTATTTTAGTTGCAAAAAAACCATAATTAATATAAAAATAATGGCTGAGCTTGAGGGTAACAATGTGGTTTGTCTCCCCGAGGAACCATTATCTCCCGAGGCGTTAGCCGAGAAAGATAATGGTCCCAAGGGGAGACAAGCCAAATTGTTACCCTCAAGCTCAGTCATTATTTTGTCATATTGAATTATTTTTACTCCCCTGAATGCGCATGCGTGTAAACAGTGGTAAAGATGACAATCTAAATTACTATAGCGATCTATGGGAGAAAAATGAAAAACTTTCATTTGCCACAAATTTCATTTTTTCACATAATGGACGGACATGTGGGTCGATTTCGTCCTTATTTCGACAGAACTGCAACAAATGTCAAAATTAGGGTTTATCGGAATTTTTTCAAAATGCGTCCTGCAGATTTGTTTAAACATTCATCATCATTTGACATGACTGTGACACCCGATCATTGATATACAAGAGATATTTTAGGCTTTTCTCTCTGGAAATGACTCTTGATTTTCTACAGATTTTTGTTTTCCACACGGGTATTCAAAAAACAACTCTGAGCCCGTTTTGGGCTGGATAAACAATGATACCCATCAAAAGCTTAAAATTCATGTTTTCCCTGGATTTCTCTGAAAACATCTTGTACTTTTTTAAGAAAAAATGGCAATCCGCAGTTCTTGGAGTGACATTACAAGTTGCATGGTAAAATATTCCCGTTAGCACTTGTTAACCCTCTATAAGCTGCCTGACATTGATATTTTGGATACATTTGAGATAAAATGGACCATTTTCAAATAGCCACAGCATCAGTGGGTATCTGCCAAACAAACATAACCCCTTTTAGCGGTCATTGATTCGTCGGACGACGATATTGATATCAACCTTCTCCACCATTAATGATGGTTTTAACCTACACATTTTTTTTATCAAACAGAGTCATTTGAGACTACCATACCCACTTTTCAATACCATCAATAAAGGAACTTCAGTGACACGGTTACAAACAATTCATCAGACACTCTGGGGTCATGAAAAATCATGGAATCTGATCTGGAATAGCCGTAATTCTCCAGAATCATAACGGCTAGGAGAAAATGCATTTGTTAGCCCTGCACAGGCAGCTAAACATCGATTTTTTTATGAAAATGGTCCCCACATCACCCAGAGGATATAACTTCCTTTATTGGAAGTGGGATTCACCAAGGATCATTTTTGTAAGTAATAAGGGTATTCAAAAAACCAAGTCTTAACCCATTTTTGGCTGGTTAAACAGCAATACCCCCAAAAGCTAAAAAAATCATGTTTTCTGGCGATTTCTCAAAACGAGTCGTCTTGTAGATTTTGAAGAAAACTTGGTCGTTCGCAGGTCTTAGTGTGATATTACAAGCTGCATGAACAAAATATTCCGGTAAGTATTTGTTAACCTTCCACGGGATGGTAAACGTCACAATTTTAACCCTTTACCCAACGTAACGGCCAAAACCGGCCAGCGCTATTCTCAAAAATCGTCAGTTAATTTTCATTATTTTTTTCATTTTTTGTCTCAAAAACATAGGTTATGACCCCTCATTGGAACGAGCTCGTCGAGCTCGTTCCAATGAGGGGTCATAACCTATGTTTTTGAGACAAAAAATGAAAAACATTAGTTGTTCAAGAATTTGTTTTGCAAGTGTCGTCTGCTTTTCAACACTGGCAGCACCAGTAACTTCTTTTATCCTTTACCTAACGAATCGCCCGCATCCTCCCGCGTAATCTGCAAATTCAGCAGATGAAAAAATATTATTTTGCGAAAACTTTTAACAAAACCATACCATGTGACCCCACGTTGGAACGAGCTCGTCTAGCTCGTTCCAAAGAGGGGTCACATGATATGGTTTTATTGATTTTTTTTTAAAAATATTTAAACAATGATATTTAAAATAATAAATTTTGAAATCGTCTGCGTTGGTTAAAGGGTTAAAGAACGCAAAATTTATAGAGAAAAGAGTTTGTAATAAGGGAAATCAAAAAACAAAGTCTTAACCTCTTCAAAGAGAAATACCCCTTAAAAGCTTGAAATTCACGTTTTCTGTGGATTTCTCGAAAAACATCTTGTAAGTTTTCAAGGCAAATTGGACATTGGTAGGTCTTGGTGTGACATAACAAGATGCATGGACAAAATATTCCGGTGATCGTTTATTAACCCTCTAGCTGTCAAACTTCGTAATTTGCACAAAATGGGCTGTTTTCGGGCACCCGTAGCACTCAATGTGTAGCTGAGAGAAAACCTTAATCTCCTTTATTTAAAGTTGCATTCATCGAGGACCATTTTTGTAACTAATAGGGGTGTTTAAAAAACCAAGCATTAACCCATTTGGGGCTGGTTAAAGAGCGATACCCCCCAAAGCTTAAAAATTCATTTTTTTCTGTGGATTTCTCCACAAATATCATGAAGATTTTCAAGACAATTTGGCCATTCTTAAATCTTTGTGTGACAAGACAAGTTGTATGGACAAAATATTCCGGTAAGCGTTTGTTAACCCTCCACAGAATCTCAAACATTGAAACTTTATTAAAATAGGTGGTTTTCGAGTCCCCACAGCACCCCTGAGAGATAAAAATAACTCCCTTTTTTGGAAGCGGTATTTACTGAGGATCATTCTTGTAAGTAATAGGGGTATTAAGAAAAAAAAACTTTAACCCGTTTTGGGCTGGTTAAATAGCAAAATCCATCAAAAGCTCAAAATTTCATGTTTTCTGTGGATTTCTCTAAGGGAGTCTTGTAGACTTTCAAGAAAAATTGGCCATTCGCAGATCTTGGTGTGACATTACAAGTTGCATGTACAAAATATTCCGGTAAGCATGTGTTAACCCTTTACCCAACGTAACGGCCAAAAACGGCCAGCGTTATTCTCAAAAATCGCCAATTAAATTTCAAAATATTTTCATTTTTTGTCTCAAAAACATAGGTTATGACCCCTCGTTGGAACGAGCTCGTCGAGCTCGTTCCAACGAGGGGTCATAACCTATGTTTTTGAGACAAAAAATGAAAAAAATTAGTTATTCAAGATTTTTTTTTACAAGTGTCGTCTGCTTTTCATGTTAGGTAAAGGGTTAACCCTCCACAAGCTGCCAAACATAAAATTTTTAGATAAATTTGAGATAAAATGGGCTATTTTCAAATAACCACAGCACTAAATGGGTATGTGTCAAACAAACATAACACCTTTTGTCGGACTTAGACTTATCGGACGACGATATTGATATTAACCCTCTCCACCAATAATGATAGTTTTTACTTATACCTTTTTTTATCAAACTGAGTCATTTGAGACAACCATACCCACCATTGTCAAGACACCAATAAGGGTACTTTAGTGATACAGTTAAAACAATTCTTTAGACACTCTGGGGTCGTGAAAAATCATGGAATTTCATCTGGAAAAGCCATGATTCTCCAGAATCATTAAGGTCAATTTCTTCGGCGTTTGTATTCATTAAAAGGTCATTGAAACGCTACTTACGAATTGTGTTTTGACTTGATCTGACTAAAATATTGCGAGTATAAAATGAGCGTGTTTTGGGCAGTTGACATTTTTCTCTGCAGGGAGTGTGGCGTGGTATCTGGTATTGTTACAGACAGGGGATTAGGGCATTCATGGTGCAAAGCATAATATCTAGTGGCGTGTAGGGTGGGGGTGATATCGGGGTGATAATCATACGAGCATGTCGTTGTTTATATTACACTTTCCTATATTTTTGGTCTTTGTTTTTTATCCGCCTTTTTGTGTGTCATGTGTCAGTTTATTGCTTATCGGAATTTGACAACTGGTGGCATGATATTTCAGATAATGGGGTGGCAAAACCCATCCGGTCGTACCCGTTCATACGCTAATGCACCGAGAAAATTCAAAATAAGACCGAATAAAAATACCCTAATCGTCATGTCTTTGCACTGTTTCGATTTATGGGAGAATGCCTACATTCTCCTATAAATTATAACAAGACAAAGACATGGAAAGCAAGTCGTATTTATGCATCATTTCCAAAAAATAAGTACCGCCCACATTATATATAAGTTGTTTCCGAAACAAAGCAAACTGGATGTTAACACCACAAATATAATATATAGACACGTGCATTACAATCATGCTTTGTTGCAAACACGTGCAATTAAATCTACATCAAACACAAAAGTTAAAATATTAAAGTCTGAGAACCAATAAAAACGTTCTCTGTGAGTGAGTTCAATTTCAATGAGAGATTAACCCTTTACCCAAAGAATCAAACCGCATCCGCCCGCGTAATATACAAATTCAGCAGCTGAAAAAATATTAATTTTCGAACAATCTCTACAAAACCATATCATGTGAAATACTTATTGACTGAAATATCTACAACTGGAACAGAAATAGTAAAAAAGTTCATATTTATTGGGAAAATATTGTTAAACGCCAGATTCTATATTCTAAAACTACTATGCAGGCAAAATGCCTGAAGTTTGTGAAATGATGCGCACGCACATCGATGACATAAATTCGCTAACATTTCGAAATTTCAGTCTTTATATGAAGGTCCCACACCCTTCATGTTAAATTTACTGACAGCGTTGGGTAATTAACCCTTTACCCAACGCAGATGATTTCAAAATTTATTATTTTAAATATCATTTTTTAAATTTTTTCAAAACATTTCAGCAAAACCATATCATGTGACCCTTCTTTGGAACGATCTCGTCGAGGTCGTTCCAAAGAGGGGGGCCCATGATATGGTTTTGTTGAAATGTTTTGAAAAAATTTAAAAATTGATATTTGAAATAATAAATTTTGAAATCGTCTGCGTTGGGTAAAGGTTTAAATGATAACCAAAACATTTTAGTTTCACCTTACTTGAGTAAATCAGTTATTTTACAGCGCCTTCGTGGTGTTAGACTGAGTGTTTCGAGCTTGACACAGTGCAGCCACCAAAATATATATTTAACAATGCGTTCATTACAGGATATGTTGGAGGTGGCTACTACAGACACACTGGGACAGGCGTTAACGCACTCTGTTTACCAACAGATCCAGAATTGGAAAACACATCACCGTTTAAGATAGGAATGTACAATTTGATTTTTGGAGCAGAATACGAAATGGGTCCTAAATATGCATATTATGTCCGGTGTGCTGTCTGTTCTACATCCATCAGAATGAGGAATTTGATGATACCGGCTAAACTCAGTTGTCCTTTGGATTGGACGAAGGAATACAGTGGATGGCTTTCGTCTGGGTACTACGAGCACGCTGCTGCTTCCGAATTCGTTTGCTTTGATGGTGGGTTAGCGGCTGAGGTGCGTCGTCCCGGCATCCAACTTGGTGGTACCGGTATCTACGATGGGAAACTATTCTATCATGTGAAAATATTCTGCGGGTCTCTCCCCTGTAACGTTTATGATAATGGTACAGTCGTCCCATGTGTTGTGTGCAGTAATTGAAGTAACGAGGAAGACATTGAGATATGCACTTTTGAGAAGCATAAATACTGGTTTGAAGCATATATGCAGAAGATAAAAAAGGCATATCTAAATTTTGTGTGGATATTAGAAATACTGTTGACATGCATAAAATGAATCATTGCATTTGCTTTTTTTAGATTAAAAATTAATATCTAAATTTTGGGTGGATATTAGAAATACTGTTGATATGCATAAAATAAATCATTGTATTGGCTTTTTTTATGCAGATAATACATGGATAAAAAACACAGTTAAGTGATATAAACAAAATATCTCTACAAAACATATCTTCTTAGGATACTATTCATTAGTTTTTCTTTCTCTAATTTGTTATCAAAATTACATCATGACGGCTTAACAGCAGCCACAATTTCACTTGATAACACTTAAAAAAAACTGTTGGAAAGGATTAATGTTGTAACTTCGTGCCTTGACGTTTTCAAGTTTTTAGGCCACCTGACTAGTTCTGTTCTGGTAGTCGTTAAGGGGAGATAACTGCCACTTGATCAAGACAGCTCAAGTTTAAAGCTGTGTATGTCCGACCATTCCCCTAGCCTCCCACCTGGGAAACCATTGTATTTACAGAGTCGGTCACCACTCTTGAAAATACTGATTTATCCGTCACACTGGTAGAATCATGTATGGTTTTAATGCTATAAACATGTTAATATCATGAGAATATCCACGGCTGACAATTTTCGTCATTGGAAGATGTTTACAGGAAAGTTAGCTCCCCTTAATTCTCTTAAGTTGTCAGTTAGTTTAACACTATTGGTATGGGGATTTCAAATTGAAATTTCGAAATGTTAGCGAAGTTGTATGATCGATGTGCGCCCCTCTCACAAACGTCAGACTTTTCCTATGGTGTAGTATAAAACTACAGAAGCTGACTTTTTACATTTTTCTACCCAATCAATTGACACATTTGACAATTATTCTCTGTTTATTACTTTCCAAAGTGTGATTTACTGGGATTCCGGGTTTGATTATAAACGATAACATCACAAGTGAATTACGCAATCAACAATTGTGTCATGTATCCATGCGCGCAAACGAAGACGCTTTGCCGTGGGTGTAATGGGGACTTCATTGTTTTTTGGGTTTTTTTTTTAACCCTTTACCTAACATGAAAAGCAGACGACACTTGCAAAAAAAATCTTGAATAACTATTATTTTAATTTTTTGTCTCAAAAACATAGGTTATGACCCCTCATTGGAACGAGCTCGACGAGCTCGTTCCAATGAGGGGTCATAACCTATGTTTTAGAGACAAAAAATGAAAAAATAATAAAAATTAATTGGCAAGTTTTGAGAATTGCGCTGGTCGGTTTTAGCCGTTACGTTAGGTAAAAGGTTAAATAATATAATTATCGCTAATAATGAAAAGTAATAAACAGAGTAATCGCTTGACTGGACTGGTTACGTGAAATAATTCAGTCGAGGCGAGGACTATATTGTAAAACACTCGTGCGCATTCGCACACTCGTGTTTGTACAACGTACCTCACCTCTCATGAATTATTTCGCGTAACTAGTCCAGTCAAACGATTACTCTCTATTTAAACCCATTTAAAAATAAGAAAACAGTTTTTCATCATTTTTGCTGTTCTGTAACTTTTTTCTGTTCATTATAACAGCAGTGTGCGCATCGTGACGTATAATGCAGGCGCGATTATTTCCATAATGTAACATTCTTGTATTTGAGATCTGCTATTTTTTTCCTGGGGGAACTTGCAAATTACTGTAAAATCACATTCGTTAAATAAAGAGCCAAAATGAAAGATTACTTAACCCTTTACCTAACATGAAAAGCAGACGACACTTGACACTTGCAAAAAAATTCTTGGATAACTATTTTTTTTAATTTTTCGTCTCACAAACATAGGTTATGACCCCTCATTGGAACGAGTTCGACGAGCTCGTTCGAACGAGGGGTCATAACCTATGTTTTTGAGACAAAAAATGAAAAAATAATGAAAATTAATTGGCGATTTTTGAGAATAGCACTGGCCTGCTTTGCACGTTACGTTGGGTGAAGGTTAATTGCTTCTAATTAGATTGTCTACTGTTTAGTTTATTAAAAGTAACAAAAGGAAACTTAGTTTTATTTTATACTAGCGGGTGTTCCCCGGCGTTGCACGGAAGAAGATGGTTATATCAGCCTTTTTCGAAATAGAAGGTCAAGGTCACAATTTCAAGGTCAAGGTCACCCCGCACGGGCACCCCGATCAAGTCAAAATGATCGATGGGTCAATATACCCGCACATATGAAATTTTAATCCGATCGGCCCAGCCGTTTTCGAAATAAAAGGTCAAGGTCATCAATTTCAAGGTCAAGGTCACCCCACACGGGCACGGCACCCATCCCATGTTACTCGCATGGACGAATTACCCCCGTTTACAAAATTTGAGATCGATCGGTCAAGAAACGGAGGAGTTCAACCAGAACAAATACAGATAGAGAGATAGAGCGATAGATAGAGAGATAGAGAGAGATATAGATACAGACATTCGCATTTGTACATTTGATTGATGGTAGAAGTGTTTTCTGAACAATTACATGCTTCTTAATTAGACCTTCCTCGCCAGTGTAATAGTTTCAAGGAGATAACTGTACAGAAAGTCGAGCTTCATGTAGAGATGAGTCATGGATGTCTGCAAAATCGCTCTTCATTCGCGGACACTCCATCAACATCGATTCCAGAACAGTTGACACAACACATGCAACCACGTTAGAGTGGATAAGGATGTGAAATGGCGACGAGCTGCATAAACCCCGTTCACCGCCCCATTCTCCAGAACAGACTCCAGCATGGCAGCTGAGTGTTGTTTGTAGCTTGACCCTGTCCCGACCGACTCATAAGACTAACACTGATAAGCTACACTACACTCGCCCAAACTCCACAACATCGACTCCCGAACAGCTATAAACACACACATGTTGTGACGCCGGAATAGATACGGATAGGCAACGACGACGGGTGTCATGAACTCTGTTTTCCACCCCCCCCCCCCCCCGCCATCCACTTCCCAGAACAGATGCCATTTACACACTGTATTTGTAAAGCGACAGTGCATCATGTGAAGATTTAACCCTTTACCCAACGAATCGACCGCATCCGCCCGCGTAATGTGCAAATTCAACAATTGAAAAAATATTATTTTTCAAAAGATTTCAACAAAACCATATCATGTGACCCCTCGTTGGAACGAGCACGTCGATAAATTTTGATATCGTCTGAGTAGGGTAAAGGGTTAAGACTATAGAATTATCATTATTATTATTAGTAGTAGTATTCAAATTGTGTAATTCTTTTGTTATAATAAAGATGAGCGGAATTGGGCTATAAATAGTAGGGTAGTTTCTCATTAACCCTTTGAACTCGAAAGGTCGATTTTCAAGCACAAGTGGGGGCGCGGTGGATCAGTTGGTAGAGGTGCAGGCTGCATTCCGAGAGGTCCGCGGTTCGAATCCCACCTGAGGCAACCGCGTTGTGTCCTTGGGCAAGACACTTCACCCTCATTGCCCACGTGGGGGCACGATGACGCTGTGTACTAAGGCGTACTGCACGTCGATGGTGCACCTGTTTTCAACCAATGCTAGCCCTGCTTGTGTGGAGTTGGTATGCTGGGGAGCTGACAGTTGCTCGCCGTTGCTCGGTGGTTCTCTCCGGGTACTCCGGCTTCCTTCACCCGTAAAACTGTCACGGTCATGGTTAGCCATTGTGCAGAAATATGTGACCTTAAAACACCAATAAATAAATAAATAAATAAATAAATAAATAAATAAATAAATAAATAAATAAATAAATAAATCATACGTTGTAATTTCATTAGTAGGGTGACTGCTAAGTGAATGTGTGGGGTAGACTAATCAATATTTTCAACATGCAATGTTGCGAAGTCTGTCCACAGGGGTTAAAAAATCCGTTATAAGAGCTAAAGCTCATCTAGGAGGTATTGTAGGGATAATTTCTATTTGGTAAATCAGTGGACTCAGATTTTATGAACATAATTTTATTAGTAGAGAAATTACATGGAATTGTATAACTGGCGAACAGAGTTCAGGCGTACTTTGTGGGCACACATAGGAGTGGGCGCCAGATGTTTTGTTGACGATATTAGGCATAACTTTGCATGCCAGTATTGTCAACAGGCAGTAAAATTATAGTATTTGTTGAAAGCTAGAACAATAACATTCTGCAGTAATTCCTAGGATGGTATTGTTCGAACTGTCACACAAATCATAACATGCACCAAGAGGATTAGAGGAACTAGGTGATGCTTATTTGCAAATTACGCAAACCACAAGCACATTCCGCCGGTTAACAGGCACCCGACGGAACACTATTTGCGTGTCGAAATTATATGGACTGCATGCTGACTGACCGGCAGTCTGCGTGGCAGTGAAGAGTCCACAAAATGGCGACCGCCACGTCAGGGGAGTTTCCCTAAAATTCTGCTGACTGGTAGTCTTGTGATTAGGTATTGCATAAGAAAATTATAAACACCGTTTTCTGGGTGATCGAGCCATGTTGTCTCCTGGCTCATCACGCGCTTGTAACCTCGTCGAAGCAATAAGATGGGTGCCGCTCTATCAGTCCAGGTTTGATTTGTCATTTTGACTTTTAATTGTAAATCTTATGGCAAACTCTTGCCAGGAGATAACGACGGTAGTCGATAGTTAGCTCATTAAACTTATAGATAATCTTATGAACTATTCGTTACGTTAACCCTTTACCCAACGTAACTGCTAAAATCGGCAAGCGCTATTCTCAAATCGCCAATTAATTTTCATTATTTTTTCATTTTTTTGTCTCTAAAACCTAGGTTATGACCCCTCATTGGAACGAGCTCATCGAGCTCGTTCCAATGAGGGGGTCATAACCTATGTTTTTGAGACAAAAAATGACAAATCTAGTTGTTCAAGAATTTTGTTTGCAAGCGTCGTCTGCTTTTTATGTTAGGTAAAGGATTAAATCATTTCTGATTCACGACAAGATTCGTGTGGTTACGGAAAACTGAACTTTATCTGGAACTTATGTTTTAGGTTCGTCTGTACAAACTTTAAAAGCCGCGGGACAAAAAATGAAAAAAATTAGTTATTCAAGAATTTTGTTTGCAAGTGTCGTCTGCTTTTTATGTTAGTTAAAGGACTAAATCATTTCTGATTCACGATAAGATTCGTGTGGTTACGGAAACCTGAACTTTATCTGGAACTTATGTCTCAGGTTCGTCTGTACAAACTTTAAAAACAGCTACACAACAAGTCGTCCAAAACCTGCGGTGATCGATCCACCGTTACAGCAACCCCAAGGCTGCACTCTAAAAATATAAATTCGTCTACCTCGAAATAATGAATGTGGACTCTTCTGAATGTTGCCACTCAACTGACGTGGATGAAACCACCGGGGTCCAAAATGCTAACATATCATTCGGAGAAAGCATGATACATCTGAGTGTGTCAATTTGGAGTTGACACTCACTGAACATTACAATCTCGTTTTCGTCAGACTTTTTGTCAGCCCATTGGATGAATTACCAGTCACGTGGTAACACACAGATTATTGAATGTTTCACATCTGGAGAGAAAACAAAGGTACCGGTAATACATTTACGATGTGAACCAAAGTGAAATGAATCAAAGTGAAATTAACAAATTATATTTTTTACTCCATTTTATGTAACTACACCATTTTTAAAAATAAACAAATAGATGTATTTTCAGAAAAGTTGATGTCATTTATAATTACAACCCCAATAGGTTACCCGAACGAACAGCTGGTGCCAGTGGATATATGGGGGTATCCCCAAGGTCTGGGAGAGGGAATGCGGGCCACAGGGTGAATTTTGTAACGGGTCCCCTTTCGAAAGTGTCGGGATACTGCTTCAGATGCCAAAGACATCTGCCGCGAATGCCCAGGGAACGAGCGGTGATAGGCGGATTTGGGGTGGTTTCTCCCCCCCCCCCACACCCTCCAAGAAAAATTTGAAATGAGACATTAAATGGCGACCTCTGGCGGCTTATAGAATGAAAAATCACTTTATTTCTTGGCTGTTAAAATGACGTTTTAGCGGCATGTTTCAAATTTGCAAGTTCATCAACGATTATCCATTGACCTTAAGTTATAGCTTTTGACTGCACAATTTTTGAAGTGATAACTTTATTACGTCAGGCTGATTTAATAAAGGCATCACTTCAAAAAACCACGCAGTCCAAAATTATAACCGTTGTTCAAATGCTGAGCTCCATTCGCGATACAACCCCCTTCTTAACATTTAGTTCCCTGAAACTATAGAACTAGTGGTTCTAAGTTGAAATGTATTAATAGTAAGAGCTATTACTTCTGTTGTGGTGAACTAAAATGTTGAAAAGGCGACAATGGTACTAATTATGGAAAGGACACATGAGTGCCAACTATATACGACCGGCTACTTATCTTCCAGGTTCACGCTCGGGGATCGGAGGTCCAGGCTTGACACAGGAGTCACAACATTTCCAAGTGAAAAATTATAACTGGTGTGTTTTGTATATTTTTTTTCTTACTTTATGCTCTTGTTTTTTTTTTTCGTTTTGGGTTTTTTATGGGGCGGGGTATCTGAATGTTAACTGAATTTTCGATACCGTTATTCGAAAATTGTACCGGATAGAATTTGGGGAGGGGAGGGGGCATATTGAGGATAACTGAATTTTTATTATCGAGATCCGAAAATTGTACCGGATGAGGCTCATTGGGTCAATATACAACAATTTTCAAACAACTTTGACATGATGATCATTGGTAGCAGTTATAAATATCCATCTATATTTTCTTAGGCGTTTGTATTCACTTAAAGGTCATTGAAACGCCACTTACGAATTGTGTTTTGACTTGATATAACTAAAATATTGCGAGTAAAAATCCAATGTGTTTTGAGCAATTGCTATTTTTTACTCTGCAGGGAGTGTAGCATGGTATCTGGTATTGGTACAGACGGGGGATTGGGAGCACGGCGGCTAAGTGGTAGACTGTTGGACTTCAATGCTAGAGGTCCCGAGTTCGATCCCTGTCCGGGACGACCCGCGTTGTGTCCTTGGGCAAGGCACTTTATCCCGGCTGCCTACATGGGAGGCACGACACGATGACGCGGCGTACTAAGGCGTACTGCACGTCGATGGTGCGCATGTCTTCAACCTCTGTAACCCTGCTTGAGCGGAGCTTGAACAGAGTTACAATGTTGAGGATCTGACAGTTGCTCGTCGTTGCTAGGTGGTTCTCTCCGGGAACTCCGGCTTCCTCCACCCGTAAAACTGTCACGGTCACGATTAGCCATTGTGCATAAGTATGTGCTCTTAAACCCCAATAAATAAATAAATAAATAATAAATAGACGGGGGGTTTGGGCATTCATGGTGCAAAGCATAATATCTAGTGGGGTGTAGGGTGGGGATGATATCGGGGTGATAATCATACGAACATGCCATTGTTTATATTACACTTTCATATATTTTTGTCTTTGTTTTTTATCCGTCTTTATGTGTGTCACGTGTCAGTTTACTGCTTATCTCGATTTGACAGTTGGTGGAATGATATCTCAGTTAATGAGGTGGCAAAACTCATCCGGTCGTACCCGTCCATACCCTAATGCACCATTAAAATTCAATATAAGACCAAATACAAAATAACCTAATCGCCATGTCTTTGCACTGTTTTGATTTTTGGGAGAATGCCAACAGGCATATTCTCCCATAACTTTTAACAAGGCAAAGACATGGAAACCAAGTTGCTAACCCCTCCCCCACCCCCACCCCCCCCCCCCCCCCACCATCCCAAGATATGGCACTCCACTACTTTAAAAATGTGAAATACATTTGTATTCCGTTATATTTATCCATCTCTTCCAAAAAATAAGTACCGCGTCTACATCATATATAAATTGTTTCAGCAAACAAAGCAAACTGGATGTTTACAACACAAATATCATAAAAAGACACGTGCATAGCAATCATGAAATGTTGCAAACACGTGCAATTAAATCTATATCAACCGCAAAAGTAGGGGACGAGGCGGCGTCGCGGTAACCGGTTCCCGTCAGATCACCGAAATTAAGCAACGTCTTGCGTGGTTCGCAGTGGGATGGGTGACCATTTCAGCGACTGATTCTAACACCCGTTTTGTGTCCTTGGGCAAGGCATTTAACCCCGATTGCCTACATGGGGCACGATGAGGCTGTGTACTAAGGCGTACTGCAGGTCGATGGTGCGCATGTCCCCAACCAATTTAACCCTGCCTGTGCCGCGGTGCAGAGTTCAGAGTTATGATGTTGGAGAGCTGACAGCTGCTCGTCGTTGCTCGGTGCTTCTCTCCGGGTATTCCGGCTCCCACCACCCGTAAAACTCTCACCGACATGATATGACCCTAGCTGTTAAAGTGTCGTTAAACCCTAATAAATAAATAAATAATAAATCACAAAAGTTGAAATTTTAAAGTCTCATAATTTCATACCAACTTTGGAAGACAATGTAAGCCAATAAAAACGTTCTCTATGAGTGAGTTTAATTTCAATGAGGGGTTACATGGAAACTAAAACATTTTTGTTTTACATTACTTGAGTGAACCAATTATTTTGCAGTATCATCGTGGTGTTAGACCGGGTGTTTCAAGCTTGAAAGAGTGCAACAACAACAAAAATATAATTAACAATGCGTTCATTACAGGATTTGCTGGAGGTGGCTACTTCTTAGATACTGGGACAGGCGTCAACGCACTTTGTTTGCCAACAGATCCAGATTTGGTTGAGACACCACCTGTTAAATTTGGAATGTACAATAGAATTTCTGGAGCAGAATATGAAATGGGTTCCAAAATGAATTATGATGTACCGTGTGCTGTCTGTTTTACACCCAACAGAGTGAAGAATTTGATGATACCGGCTAAACGGTCTTGTCCTTCCGATTGGAAGAAGGAATACAGCGGATGGCTTGCGTCTGGGTCGATATCTCAGCCCTCTGCTTCGGAATTTCTTTGCCTTGATGGTGGGCTTGAGACTACTAGCACGACTGATTCCAGAAGAAACAGAGAGGGGAAACTATTTTATTTGGTGAAAATAATGTGTGGGTCTCTCCCCTGTGAAATCTACGGTAGAAATAAAGTCGTGCCATGTGTTGTGTGCAGTAATTGAGATAACGAGGAAGACATTGGTATTTGCACTTTTGAGAAGCATAAATACTGTTTTAAATCATATATGTAGAAGATAAAAAATGAATATCTAAATTTTGGGTGGATATTAGAAATACTATTGACCTGCATAAAATAAATTATTGCATTGGCTTTTTTTCTTATGCAGATAATACATGGATTAAAAGCAGACGACATGTTTCCTGTTAATTAATAATTTAAGGGAAATAAGCAAAATATCTCTGCAAAACATATCCTCTGATGGGACCATTTATTAGTTTTTCTCTAATTTGTTATCAAAATTACATATAACGGCTTAACAGCAGCCACAACTGCACCTGATAACACTTAAAAACTGTGAGAAAGAATCAATGTTGTCAATTCTCGCCTTGACGTTTGCAGGTTCTCAGGCCACCTGACTAATTCTGTAAGGATCTCGATGCCGTTGCGGGCTGTTTCTTAACTAACTTCTCGCGGAGTGTGTACGCAGATTGCTGTAAATAGACAGAACGCTATGTGTGTTTGAGTCGGTAGGTCTTTTACATAATAAGTTGGAATGGCTAAGTAATATGTCGCGAGTGCTGTTGGCTTTCGCGAAATATGACTACGCCATTCCAACGAGTTATGTAAAACACTCACCGATTTAAACACACATCGCGTTCTGAGTTTATTACACACCCCCATGCATTATTACACACCCCCATGCATCAAAATGCATTTGGATTAACAAATCATGGGCTTCCAAGAAGTCCATAACAGTGTATACTTCCTCGCAGAATTTGACTGGTGGTCTGAGAGCTTTAGAATGTGTCTCTCTCCAATTTGTGGGACACAGATACTTTGCCTCCCAATCTCGTGACAATATCAACTTACAATCGATCCTCACAATAGTTGCTTTGTCACCTCAAAATCACTCCCGACCAACACCTTGACCTCCTACTTGGGAAACCCTTGTATTTATCGAGTCGGCCATCATTCTGTTGCTCGGTGGTTCTCTCCGGGTACTCTGGCTTCCTCCACCCGTAAAACTGTCGTGGTCATCATTAGCCATTGTGCAGAAATATGTGACCTTAAACGCCAGTAAATAAATAAATAAAAAAAAAGTCTAGGAGGTAAGATATGCTAATTTTATCTTGAGAAGAAAGAAAACGTGCAAATTACTTAATTGCTTCTAATTACCTTGCCATAAAAAATACTTTTAATAAACGAAAACAAGAGAGTTGTCTATTGCTTCGTTTATTAAAAGTAAAAAAGGGAAACATATCTTCATTTTCTTCTGATGTCATAAGTGTTTTCTCAACAATTGCATGCTTCTTAATTGGACCTTCCTCGCCAGTCAAAATCACACCTCATTCGCGTACTCTCCAACACCATCGACTTCAGAACAGTTAACACAACACATGCAACCCCGCTAGGGAAAGGGAAAGGGAAATAACGACGAGCTGCAAAGACCCTGTTCACCGCCCAACTCTAAAAACAGAATCCAGCATGTCAGCTGGGCGTTGTACGTAGCTTGACCCTGAATCGACCTACTCAAATGAGCCACACCGATAAGCCACAATACACTCGCGCAAACTCCACAACATCGACTTCCGAACAGCTACAAATGCACACATGTAGTGACGCCTGAATAGATACGGATAGGCAACGGCGAAGGGTAGCATGAACTCTGTGTACCCCCACCTCCACCTCCCAGAACAGATGCCATATAGACACTGTATTTGTACAGACATAGTGCATCTTGTGATGATTTAAGACAGAAGAATCATCATTATTATTAGTAGTGGTAGTAGTATTTTAATTTTGTACTTATTTTATTGGAATAAAGGATGGCTGGAATTCGACTAGGGTGACTACTCTTTATTTTATCACATTAACATTTCCTCCCCTGAGTTCCAATGTGTTCTATGTGCCAATAGGCACATAGAACACGTTGGAACTCATGGAGTGATAACTTACTAACACGTTGTCATTCTAAGAAAACATTGATTGATATATCTGAATGCATCAACTTGGAGTTGACACTCACTGAACATAACAATCTCGTTTTCTTCAGACTTTTTGTCAGCCCATTGGATGAATTACCAGTCACGTGGTAACACATAGAGTATTGAATGTTTCATATCTCGACAATATATTTGCGATTGGAACAAAAGTGAAATGAATAAACTATATTTTATACTCCATTTTATGAAGCGAAACCTTTCTTAAAAATAAACAAATAGATGTACTTTCAGAAAAGAGTTGATGTCATTTTTAATTACAACCGCAAGAGGTTACCCGAACGGACTGCTGATACCAATTGATATGGAGGGTAGAGACGTAGTCCCCATGGCCTGTGAGAGGAAATGCTGGCCCCAGGGTGAATTTTATAACGGGTCTCCCCTCGAAAGTGTCGGGATACTGCTGCAGATTCCAAAGACATCTGCCGCGAATTCCCAAGGAACGAGCGATGATAGGCGGGTTTGGGGTGGTTTCTCCTCCCAAGAAAATGTTGTATTGGGTCATTCAATGGAGACTTTTGGCAGCTTATAGAAGGAAAAATTACTTTATTTTGGGGCTTTTTAAATGACGTTTTAGCGGCATGTTTCAAATTTGCAAGTTCATCAACGGTTATCCATTGACCTTAAGTTATAGCTTTAGACTGCACAATTTTTGAAGTGATAACTTTATTACGTCAGGTTGATTTAATAAAGGTATCACTTCAAAAAATCAGGCAGTCCAAAATTATAACCGTTGTTCAAATGCAGAGCTCCATTCGCGATACAACCCCCTTCTTAACATTTAGTTCCCTGAAACTATAGAACTAGTGGTTCTAAGTTGAAATGCATTAATAATAAGAGTTATTACTTCTGTTGTGGTGAACTAAAATGTTGAAAAGGCTATAATGGTACTAATTATGGAAAGGACACATGGGTGCCAACTATATACGACCGGCTACTTATCTTCCAGGTTAACGCTCGGGGATTGGAGGTCCTGGCTTGACACAGGAGTCAGAACATTTCCAAGTGAAGTGTTTTGTATTTTCTTCCTTCTTGTTGCTCTTGTTTTTTGTTTTTTTTATGTTTTTTTTTGTTTTGTTTTGTTGTTGTTGTTGTTGTTGTTGTTGTCGTTGTTGTTGTTGTTGTTTTTATGGGGCGGGGTATCTGGATGTTAACTGAATTTTCGATACCGTTGTTCGAAAATTGTACCGGATAGAAATTGGTGAAGGGGGTGGGGCATATTGAGGATAACTGAATTTTTATTACCAAGATCCAAAAATTGTACCGGATGAGGCTCATTGGGTCAATATACAACAATTTTCAAACAACTTCGACACGATGATCATTGGTAGCAGTTATAAATATTCATCTATATTTTCTTAGGCGTTTGTATTCACTTATAGGGCATTGAAACGCTACTTACGAATTGTGTTTTGACTTGATATAACTAATATATTGCGAGTATAAAGTGAGCGTGGTTTGAGCAATTGACATTTTTTACTCTGCAGGGAGTGTAGCATGGTATCTGGTATTGTTTCAGACGGAGGATTGGGGCATTCACCGCCAAAGCATAATATCTAGTGGCGTGTAGGGTGGGGGTGATATCGGGGTGATAATCACATGAGCATGTCATTGTTATATTACACTTTCCTATATTTTTGTCTTTGTTTTTTATCCGTCTCTATGTGTGTCACGTGTCAGTTTACTGCTTATCGGAATTTGACAGTTGGTGGAATGATATCTCAGTTAATGGGGTGGCAAAGTCAACCCGGTCGTACCCGTTCATACCATAATGCACCGTTAAAATTCAATATAAGACCAAATAAAAAATACCCTAATCGTCATGTCTTTGCACTGTTTCGATTTATGGGAGAATGCCTACGGGTATTCTCCCATAAATTTTAACAAGGCAAAGTCATGGAAACCAAGTTGATACCCCCCCCCCCCCCCCCCCACACACACACACACACACACACCACCACCACCACCACCACCACCACCTCAAGATATGGCACTCCACCATTTAAAAAAATGTGAAATACATTTCTGTTTCGTTATATTTATGCGTCTCTTCCAAAAAATATGTACCATTTATAAATTGTTTCAACAAACAAACCAAACAGGATGTTTACAACACAAATATTATAAATAGACACGTGCATTACAATCATGAATTGTTGCAAACACGTGCAATTAAATCTACATCAATCACAAAAGTAGGGGGCGCGGTGGCGTCGCGGTAACCGGTTCTCGTCAGATCACCGATGCTGAGCAACGTCGAGGGCGGTTAGTAGTTGGATGGGTGACCATTTTAGCGACTGATTCTCGCTCCTGGGTTGTGTCCTTGGGCAAGGAACTTATTCCCGATTGCCTACATGGGGCACGATAACGCTGTGTACAAAGGCGTACTGCACGTCGATGGTGCAAATGTCTTCAACCAATTTAAGCCTGCCTATGCCGTGGTGCATCATTCAGATTTACGATGTTGGAGAGCTGACAGCTGCTCGTCGTTGCACAGTGGTTCTCTCCGGGTACTCCGGCTCCCCCCACCCGTAAAATTCTCACCGACATGATTTGACCCTGGTTGTTAAAGTGTCGTTAAACCCTAATAAATAAATAAATAAATAAATAAATAAATAAATAAATAAATAAATAAATAAATAAATAAATAAATAAATAAATAAATAAAGTTGAAATTTAAAGTCTCATAATTTCATACCAACTCTGGAGAACAATGTTAGCCAATAAAAACGTTCTCCACTAGTGAGTTTAATTTCAATGAGGGATTACATGGAAACCAAAACATTTTTGTTTTACATTACTTGAGTAAATCAATTATTTTGCAGTATCATCGTGGTGTTAGACCGGATGTTTCAAGTTTGAAAGAGTGCAACAGCAACAAAAAATATAATTAACAATGCGTTCATTACAGGATTTGTTGGAGGAGGCTACTACCAACACACTGGGACAGGCGTCAACGCACTCTGTCTACCAAGAGATCCAGATTTGGCCAAGGCACCAGCGGACAGATTTGAGGCATACAATAGCATTTATGGAGCAGAATACGAAATGGGTTCCAAAATGAATTATGATATCCCGTGTGCTGTCTGTTCTACACCCAACAGAGAGACGAATTTGATGATACCGGCTAAACTTAGTTGTCCTACCGATTGGAAGAAGGAATACAGCGGTTGGCTTGCGTCTGGGTCCATATCTCAGCGCTCTGCTTCAGAATTTCTTTGCCTTGATGGTGGGCTTGAGACTACTAGCACGACTGATTCCAGAAGAAACAGAGAGGGGAAACTATTTTATTTTGTGAAAACAATGTGTGGGTCTCTCCCCTGTGAAATCTATGGTAGAAATAAAGTCGTGCCATGTGTTGTGTGCAGTAATTGAGATAACGAGGAAGACATTGGTATTGTGACTTTTGAGAAGCATAAATACTGTTTTAACCCTTTACCTAACGTAACGGCCAAAACCGGCCAGCGCTCTTCTCAAAAATCGCCAATTAATTTTCATTATTTTTTCAT